>NW_019014655.1:1350196-1396086 GCF_000150535.2 Carica papaya | reverse complement strand
CAATGGATGTAGTTAGATCTGTTGGGCACAGTTGGGCAGAGTTGCCCATCAGGAATCCACTATCAAAAACACTCCCTGTAAGCCAAATCAGCTAATTGGTATCAAAAGCACCCTCCTGTTGAACCTTAAACTTAAATCCACATGTAGTACCCAACAAATGCAGCTAAAAAAAGAAAACAAAAGTTTGTACCCAAAAATTTTTGAAATTTTTCATTTGCTAAATTAATACATGTAGTAACTGAACAAAAAAAAAAAAAAAAAAGGAGGGGGGAACGTTTTGAGGAAACTGGTGGGATATAAATAGGAGACGGGGAAGGAAAGAAAAAGAGAGGAGGAAAAAAAAAAGAAGAAAGAAAAGAGAAAAACAGAGAAGGAAGAGAGCGGGAAGGAGAAAGAAGAGAGGAAAGAAGGTTCCAGAAAGAGAGAGAAGGGAGTCGGAGCGGAGAGGAGCGAGACGGAAGAGAGAAGGAGACCGCGGACGGTGATAGCGCGGGAAGGAGAAAGAAGAGAGGAAAGAAGGTTCCAGAAAGAGAGAGAAGGGAGTCGGAGCGGAGAGGAGCGAGACGGAAGAGAGAAGGAGACCGCGGACGGTGATAGCGCGATCGGTAGGAGGAAGGAAGATGGAAATGGGAGGTACGGTAAAGATTCAATTTCATGTGTGGATTTAGGATTGGAATGCTGATGAGAGATTTGGTTTGGTTAGAGTTGTAGTGGTTATTTGTGAGTGCATATGGAGGTGGCGGTGTACGGAGGAGGCCGTGTAGGGAGTGAGTGTGTGGTGTGAGTGAGGTGTGTGAGAGAGAGCCGGTCTGTGTGAGCATCGCGGGAGGAGAGAGAAGGAGGATGGCGATGGGAGTGAGGTCCGAGAGAGAGGTATAGATGCGGAGTGAGCGGAGGCCGGGAGAGAGAAGGATTTGTGGTGTGAGTGAGGTGTGTGAGAGAGAGCCGGTGTGTGTGAGCATCGCGGGAGGAGAAAGAAGGAGGATGGTGGTGGGAGTGAGGTCCGAGAGAGAGGTATGGATGCGGAGTGAGTGGAGGCTGGGAGAGAGAAGGATTTGTGGTGTGAGTGAGGTGTGTGAGAGAGAGCCAGTCTGTATGAGCATCGCGGGAGGAGAGAGAAGGATTTGCGGTGTGAGTGAGGTCTATCAGGGAGAGGAGTATGATTGTTAGGGGCCTTGCAAGAGAGAGTAGGTTCGGGAAGCACCGAGGGAGGAGAGAGTAGGAGTACGTGGAGTGAGTGAAGTCGATAATGGAGTGCGTGTGCAGTGTGAGTGAGGTTCGTGAGGGAGAGGAGTGTGATTGCTGGGGCTTGGTGAGAGAGAGTAGGACCGGGTGAGCACTGAGGGGGAGAGAGAGAAGGAGTAGGCAGTGTGAGTGAAGTCTGTGATGGAGAGGGAATGCGGTGTGAGTGAGGTCCGTGAGGGGGAGGAGTGTGGTTGTTGAGATTGGTGAGAGAGAGCAGATTTGTGTGGGCATGCCTGTAGGAGACCCAGGAATGAGAGAGAAGGAGGAACGCGGTGTGAGTAGGAACACTTAGAGTATGCCGCAAGAAGAGGGAGAACGAGGAGTAGTGGGAGGTTGGAATTAGTGCAAGCAGAAGAAAGGAAACGGGGTTGGGAGTAGAGGTATGCTGGGAAATTAGAGAGTAGGAAAGGGAGACTTGTGGAGCGTGCATGGTGGGAATTACATATAGGTTGTCGTGCCTTAGTGGTCGGCAAGGAGAATTTGCGGTTGTGTGCATGTTAAATATTACTGGATACACTATAGGGGGAACGTCGACATTGGTGATTACGAGTAGAAAGAGTAGGTTGGCCACCGATAGTGGTGTTAGTCGGGAGATCCCGACGGACAGGGGGCTAGGCCGCTGATATTGGAGACGAGAGAGAATGATAACTGTGTGTGTGTGTGGCCAATTAGAGGTCGAGAGGTAGCTAATGGTCGCTGATGTTGGTGATGGGAGAGAATGATCATTGTGTGTGTGTGTATGGCCCGTTAGGGGTCGGTAGGTAGATGATGGTCGCCAATGTTGGTGACGAGAGTGAATGATAATGGTATGCGTCCGTGACCTGGTAGGGGTCGAGAGGCGGATGGTTGTCGCCGATTTTGGTGGTGGGTGACAATGTTGGTACGCTTGGGGTGGCGTTGAGGGATGGTCACCCTTGATAGGTATGATCGTTGAGATACCGGGGTAAGCTCTAGCCCTGAGTAGTCTCATGGTGATAGTAAGGTGGGGCTTGGGTTAAGTAATGAAATATTGGTAGAAGTATAGGGTTTTATATTGTTGCATCTCATACCTGTAACTTGATTCTTACTGTACTGAATTATATGGACTCACTCTTTATTCTTTACAGATGATGTAGGAACGGAATCCAGATCGAAGTTGTTGGTGTCCGAACCTAATGTATAGAACGACAGAATAAAGATTCTCCTTTCTTTTGACAGAATTGAGTGTGTAAAAGTTGATAGTAGTGTAGATAGTGAGTACGGTTGTATTGTATGCGATCTCTCGTGCATGATTATAGGTTTATCTTGACCTTGAATATGAGATCGTGATAGTATTTCTACGTGCATGACTGATTTGATTATAAAATTGTTTGTTTTAACTACGCCATTAAAAGTAAAAAGAGAAAAAAAAAAAAAAAAAGGGGGCTTTACAATACATGTT
Organism: Carica papaya; assembly: GCF_000150535.2. The sequence continues at coordinate 1,393,421 of NW_019014655.1, read as the reverse complement.
TGACAGTATGTCTATATGTGGTTTCCAACAAAAAACGAAGAACTTCTATTCTTTTAAAGCATGCCATACTTTCACAGTCATTTCTAACATTACTTCTATTTTCAACTTTCACGGGTATTTAATGTATAAAAATATCTAAAATCATAAAATAAAAGCTATAAAATATTTTCACCAACTGGAGCAAAGTATCTCACTCTTTCATCAATTTGAACTTATTAGAGAAAAAGCCCAGAAATGAATATCCAAGAACACATGCAAGCAATAGACTCCTCTTAATAAGACCGCCATAGTATTAAAGGTGTGCTTAAGTTTAGTTGAGGAAGAATACTGAACTCATTTCCAGTAATAAATCTTATTACCTTCAAAAACAAAGAAAGAACTTTGTGGAAAATCATGGACAGAAAACCTATACATCAACTTTAACCATGGGTCTACAATGAGACAGGGAATTGCAAAAGAAAAACGCGAATCACGAACTAAAACAATTCAGCTAAACTAAGACCTCTTCATACAAAATTGTTCCTTAAACATACAGACAAATTCAAATGAAAAGGTGAATAAAGGGAAAAGTGAAGAGCATATTACATTACCAGCTGACGCCGTGATCGTGGAGGAGGAGGATCCGAGTAAGCTCTCGAGTTGCGTTGAAGTCTGTCCAGTCGATTCTGGGCCGACCGTCCCGAGAGTAGAAAACGAAGGGCTTAAATGAAGGGTACAGAGACGCCAATTGAGCAAAATCAGGCGGCTTGTCGGAGTACTTATTTCTCGGGTGGATGGTGGGCCTATCTCGCACCTCGTTCCTTTTCCTCTTGTTCTTGCTTGGCATTTACGCAAAATTTCACTCAAAACCCAGAACCCTACTGAGTTTCTCCTTTCCGTTCAATTCAAGGTCGAAGACGAAGAGGAATGACGGGCGTCCGAATGCATAATGGGCATCCACGGAAACGCTGTCGTTTGGTCTACTTCCGGAGTATCATAATAAACCATGGCCGAAACGGAATGGATTTAAAAGCCTCAAAATTTGTTTCTGGTTGATTTTTTCAAGAGTAATTAATATAGGTAAAGTTTGATAACGTCATAAAATGAAAATTACTAAATTATATTATATTTAAAAAAATTATGTATTAATATATGATAATAGTACTTTTTTTATTTAAATTGATAGAATTGTATGTTTGTGTATTTAATTAAATTTTTAATTTATCTATATTTTATTATATGTAATATTAAATAAAAATATATAATAAAAAATTATTTAATTTATGATTAAATTATTTAATTTATAAAATTATTTAAAATATAATTTTTAATAATTTTTTTAAAAATAGTTATAAATTAAATTTAATATGAAAAATAAAAATATAATTTTTTATTATTTAATATAAAAAATAATTTGATACTATAAATTTTTATTTATAATTATAAATTAAAAAATTAACAAATTATTTATTTTATAATATTTAGTATTATAATTTTTATGACAAATAAACTAAATAAACAAATTTTATTAAGAATAATTTTCAATTTTGCTAAATTTGGTAAAGATAATACGAAGATTAATAAATAATTGTGAAAGTAAAACAGAAATAAAAAATTTTAGTCGTTAAAAACTATTAAATCGGTAGTTTAAAAAATTTTTAAAAATAAAAAAATAAACTACCATTATAAATCATTCAACTAACAATATTATGTATTTAAAAGGATTCAAACAAAACAAATCAGTGAATCAACATACTACACACTAATGATTTATCAATTAAATACATTGTAAATAGTTTCCGAGCCCATTCATATAAAAATGCGTCATTTTAATATTTTTTTCTTTGAGTTTTAATAATTGATTTTAAATGTCTTTCAATTTGACCATAAAAGATTAAAAATCAGTTTCAAATTAGCTTAATGTTTTAATATTTATGTATTATATTAAAATATATAACTTTAAAATAAAATTAATATTTAAAAAATTATTGTAGAGATGGTAGTTTAAGTTTGAAAATAATACATTGTCATTATTACTTCTCAAATAAATGTTATTTTTATTTTTATAAACTATTTTTATGTACAAATATATATGGAGATGAACATTACTCAATTCATATTAAAAAATTGAAGTAGACCTACAAGTTTGATCTAAATTTACCAAATTAAATAATGTTTAATATGATATTCAATATAAAAATATTTAGATCAAAATCTCGATTTCATATAAACTGATTAATATTTTTTAGTGTTAAAAATTAAAGTAATAAATTTATAAATAATATATATGTGGTATACATACTATGTCAATAAATTATTAAGTATATAAACAATATATCTATATTTTTTAATATTTAAAATTAAAATATTGATATATGTGAATAATATCTATTGTATTGCATGCATCATCAATATCAACACTATCAAATTTAAAATAAGTGAAAATGAAAATAAAAGTGATAAAAAAAAGGGGATTTTTTGTAATTGTCAATTCCATTTATTTTAAGCATTTGTTTATGTGAATTTTTGGATTCTTATTTTATACAATACAAACGTTGATGATATAAAATTGAAACTAGTCTATCAATGATCTAAACTCTTTTAACCTAAAAACGCTGTCGTTTTATAATGACCAATACTTTTAATTTAATACAGTGCTTTAAGATTATAGCACATGGCATAATCCATAAAAACAAAAACGCGCACCTCCAAACACGTATCATAGAATTAACTCTGCAGTCATGGCTGGAAACAGAAAGGGACCATTATAGAAGATTGAGCTGTAAGTCTATCCACAAGAACAGTGAGCTGACTCAGCATAGAACACAGCTCTCCCAAATGGATAAGCATTTCAAATCCATTTCAATCTTCTTCAACCCATGAACATATATATATACATACACGGTTTCTCCCCCTCTCTCTCTGTATATATACACACACTTACGGCTCACCCCTTTTCACATCCTTCACTCTGCAACTCTGACTCCGCGACTCACCTCTCAGATCTCCACAATCCAACTCACTCCCTCCAGCCCATACCACCACAAAACACAGTAGGATATGGCGTCGTCTTCTTCACTATACGAAGTCCTGGGGATTCCGACGAGCGCAAACTGCCATGAGATCAAAGTAGCTTACAGGAGACTAGCAAGACTGTGTCACCCAGATGTTGTTTCTGTAAATCAGAAGGAAACTTCAGCAACCCAGTTCAAGAAAATCCATGCGGCGTATTCGACGTTATCGGATCCTGACAAGCGCGCGGATTACGACAGGGATTTTTACAGAGTCAAGCGACGTTATGGGTCATCACTGTCATCACCGTCGTCTCTGTCAATGGCGGCTGCTGCTGCTGCTTGTTCTTCATCGTCCCTGTCTGGTTATAATTATACCTGCAGGAATTGGGAGACTGATCAGTGCTGGTAGTTTTTTTACCTTGTTGATTGGATTAGAAGAAATGGGATTTGCGTAAAAAATCTGTTCATGTATTTTTAGCAGCAGAAAACAGAGGAGATGAAGATTATAACTTATCAATGGTGGATTTGTGTAGATAAATTTGTAAATACAGGATCTTAACTTCTCCTGGTGAGTTGTAACTGGTTCTTTTAGTGATTCCATCAAAATCTGATTCATGCATTTTGATGAGTTTGTAGTAAAACTGCTCTTTTTTTCTTTTTTCAGTTTTAAGTGAAAAGGTTAATCCTTTTTTAGCTATTAAACTAATAAAAATTAATCTTAAATATTTATTTTACATAAACAAAGATTATATGTATAAAGATTTATTAATATAGTATAATATTAATATATGGATCATGTTAAATAAATTAATAGACTAGCCTCGTAAGATTATATGATTCAAGAATCTATATATGAGAAAACAAAAAAAAAAATCCAACCAATCAAAATAATGACTCGAGTTTCTACCAACTAACACTTTTAATTCTTGAGCTTTCATATCCATACAAAATAACTAATATAATATATATTTACAAAATATAAAAATTATCACATGGCATTTTTTCATTTTAAAAATAAATTTATTAATATATATTTTATAATATAATTTTATTTCTAATCACTTATTAAAAAAAATTAATCCATTTCATAATTTAATTACATTTTAATAAATTTTTCTTATATTTTAATTAAAAAAATTAATTGATTACTATCAAATTTTAAACATATAATAATTACATATAATTTTTTAATCAAAATAACAACATAGAATGTTTATTTGTTTAAAATTTTAAAATATAAATAGAAAATATAATATAATTTTTAGTTGACTATTAAAATATATAGTTATTTTATAGTTTTACTAAAAATTATTTAATTCTTATAAAATTATTATTTATATAAAATAGTATTTATATTATTTTTAAAATTATATTTTATTCATGGCATACGCTCACAATCTAATTTAATCTAAAAATTATTTTTTGATCAGGTTTTTTATCACTCAATTAATTAATCATCACAATTTTTAAAAAGTATATATTTAAAAATTTATCAAATTATAAAGTTTTAAATTTAATATAATTATAAATACATATTTAATTATATTTTTTTGTGTGAATATATTCTATTGTAATTGCCTTGACTATTTTCTTCTATGTGTAATCAAATTTTTGTTTGACTTTTTTACCTTACATGATTCTTAGGAGCTGTACATATCTCTTATCCATGATTTCAACATTTCCATGTAATTTTCACCCTTATTCTTATAAAATATTTAAATAAATAATATTGTTGATATCATTATTATTTTTTTTTTATGATAAGATTTTTGTTTTGAGTTGCAATAATGTGATATCACTTTAATTAAAAATAATTATATCATGACATTATTAAAAATTTTATAATATCAAACATAAAATTTTCCATCCAATAATTTTTTTTTATTGCTAACGCCACCTTTTTAATTATTAATAAATAAAACTTGTCGTATTGTTGTGTAATTTTCTTAAAATTGTCACATATTTTATTAATTAGACTAGTTACAGTATTAGTCATACTCAAAATATGTCACATGGTGTAAAGTCAAAAGTATATTCTATTTTAAATGCTAACATTTTTCGTTGAACCAAAAATTAATTAAAAATAATAATAATATTATTATTAAAATTAGTTATCCGAATATTAATTTATAATTAAAATTTAATTTTTGATTATTGTTTAACCAAGCATAAACATATAACCTCATATTTTGATGTTCTTAATTAAAGTTCACAGATTATCCCCTAAAAGATTATAGTATTTTCTCAAATTCAAATTTTAGTTTTTATTTTATTCTTTGGGACTCTTTACTGAAAAAAAAGCCAAATTTTATTTGCAACTTAGCCCACATATGTCGGGACATATTAGGAATTAGGATTGAAAACGTTACGACGCCGTTTCATAAAAGTATACAAATATTTTTTATACGGGTCAACTGGGGATAAGAATTTGTCAAACTCAATGACCATTGGAAATCCATGATTGAAAATCCAAACGGGACTCGACATTCTCGTGAAACTTGTTGAGGAGAGAACGTAGGTGTGAAGTTTGTGAAATGATTCGCTGAAAATATTTGCACCAAAAGTCTTGTCTGCGTGACGATGATGATCATGAGGCTGTTTTTTGTGAGACTTCATCATCACAGCTCTCGCTAAAATAGCAACAGTTATGCAATTAAGAAACACGGTTATACACAATATTACACGTACATATACAGTCAATTGTTGAAATATCATGCTGCTGCATGTACTGTACGTATATACCATCTACTTATATTATTATAGTCACCCAACGAGCATTAAATAGAATTATAACATTGAGGACAAAAAGATTCACAGAGATTTCAAAAAGTAATGGTTAGATGAGAAGTCAAAAAATCAAAGTTATATATGTGTATATATACACACACACACAAACGTCGTAATTTGAAAATCAATCAATCACTAATCAATTTTAAACATGATTAAATTAGATCGGGGACCAAAAATGTAATTACCGTGGACCAGACAACCTACTTTAACAGTACTCCAAAATTAAATGTTTCAACCACCACCTTGCCTAAAATTTGTACTGTTCCATTCCTATCAGACAAATCAACGGCCATATATTAATCATTCCTATCATTGCCTGTACATGTATATATATATATATAATATTCCACTCGTCATTCGAGCAAACCATTTGATTTTATAAGAACTGTTTTATTGATTAATTACTAATTAATTGGCAGTTCAAATTAATTTTCACGGCCTTGTGTATACATTCTAAATGTCACTAACTTGTTCATAAATATCAGAGGGCTGGAATTGCCTATAATGAGAATCAACAAAATTAAGATGCTTGTAATTAATTATTTACCTTTTAAAGTTGACAAATTGAATTAATTAAATGCAAATTAGCTAATTAAGGTTTAATGAAATTAATTAATTAATTAATCAATCAAGTTTTAATTGTGCTATTTGGTAGTTGGTACGTCTTAAATGCTTTCATTCAAATTGTGGCTAATATTTGTTCTTTATAATCTTGACTGATTAAAATAAATATTTTTATATATTTAATTTAATTTTGTAGTAATTAGTTTTTTACTAAATTAAAATAATAAATTTTACTAGTTTTTATTGAGTTAAAAATACATACCAAATAATTAAACAAAATTTTGATGCATAAATTTGTAAGTTGATTTATTTTCTCTATTGGTAAAATCAAATTTATTAGTTATGTTTGTTTTTCATTTCCAATTTTATTAATTATCAATCAAATTTAATAAACACTTAAATTTTATTTTCATGAATTATCTACCCATCATCAATTAAAATAATAATATAAAATTAAAATTATATTATATTAAACGGGGGCCATTCTCCAAATAGGCACGTGGGTAACATGCATTAATCCCAGTCGATGATATTACACCGTATGGCAAGTGGACGGAATGTGTATATCTACCTCAAGATATGCGCGTGGGGGTTAATCGGATTTCTGTTCTGAGAAGCCAATAATTTTTTGGATCAACCAATTCAACTCCTATATATAAAACAGAAAAAAAATTAAAAATGAAAAAACGGGTGATGTTTATTTATATTTTGTTTTAGTTCTGACACAAAAGTTGGAGAAAATCTCGTTTGACCATTACATTTTCTCTCCGTCCAACTCCCGTTTTCTGTCTCTCAAGAAACAGGCGGCGCCACCACCACTCCACCGTCATGTAAGCAGAAATTTCCCAGCGCCGCCTTGACCCAAAAGCCAAAAGAGAAAAAGAAAAGAAAAAATATACCCATTCCCATTTTTTTTTTCTCCTTTTTTTTGTTAATTATGTAATTACACTGGTAAAAAGATAAAAAAAGAAACCATGTTTCTTGGGGCATTCTTGATGAACAAGAAAAGAAAATAGTACAGAGCGGGAAAAGATTTTTTTTTTTTCTTTAAATTTGGTGATCATTTTCTTTAGCTCCTCGGTTTTTTTAATTTCTTTCATATAGAAAGGAAATATATATATATATATATATTTATATCTACGTTTTATTTCTCTCACTGTCTAATTTTCTCGAGAAAATCATCGTCGTTGTTCCTTCTTTTTTCTTTTTTGTTTTGGGGGGGTCACATTAATCCATTCTTCTTAAATCGGTGTTGCCGGTTGCTGTCTGCTGAAAAATCATGGCGGACATTGTGAAGCAGATCCTAGCAAGGCCGATTCAGATGGCGGACCAGGTCACCAAAGTCGCCGACGACGTGCACTCTTTCAAACAAGATTGTCAAGAGATCAAAGCCAAGACAGAGAAGCTCGCAGGTCTTCTCCGCCAGGCCGCGCGTGCAAGCAACGACCTCTACGAGCGGCCCACCCGCAGAATCATCGACGACACCGAGCAAGTCCTCGACAAGGCACTCACTCTCGTCGTCAAATGTCGAGCCAACGGACTCATGAAACGAGTTTTCACCATCATCCCCGCCGCAGCGTTTCGTAAAACATCCATGCAACTTGAAAACTCCATAGGCGACGTGTCTTGGTTATTACGAGTCTCGGCCTCTGCCGATGACCGAGACGATGAGTACTTGGGTCTCCCACCAATTGCTGCTAATGAACCAATTCTGTGTCTGATCTGGGAACAGATTGCAATACTCTGTACAGGGTCACTAGATGAAAGATCAGACGCCGCGGCTTCATTGGTTTCATTAGCTCGTGATAATGACCGGTATGGAAAACTAATTATAGAGGAAGGAGGGGTGCCGCCATTGTTGAAGTTAGCGAAAGAAGGAAGAATGGAAGGTCAGGAGAGTGCAGCGAATGCAATTGGGTTACTGGGTCGTGACCCAGAAAGCGTGGAGCAGATTGTGAATGCAGGGGTTTGTTCGGTGTTTGCGAAAATCCTTAAAGAAGGTCATATGAAAGTTCAGGCGGTCGTGGCTTGGGCCGTCTCGGAATTGGCCGGGAACCACCGTAAATGCCAAGATCATTTCGCCCAGAATAACATCATCCGGTTTCTCGTCAGTCATCTGGCTTTCGAGACTGTCCAAGAACACAGCAAATACGCTATTGCTAGCAAGCAAAACTTGTCGATTCACTCGGTGGTAATGGCGAATAGTAATGAAGAGAACAAGGAGAGTGAAAACTACGAAGATAAGCCGATTAATAACCAAATAAATCATCCTATGGGGAACCAAACGCCGAGCCAAATGCATAATGTGGTTACTAACACACTCGCCTTGAGAAACCAAACCACCACCCCCCCCACCACCACCGCCAGCAACCAGTCTAATAAGCCTCCTTCGCAGCCACAAACCAAAGGAAACAACCCAAATCATGCAAGACCCAATCAGCAGAACTTGAGACCAAACCAACCTCCTGTTTCCATATCAGGAACAAGCATTAAAGGCAGAGAATATGAAGATCCGGCTACAAAAGCTCATATGAAAACGATGGCTGCCCGAGCCCTTTGGCAACTTTGTAAAGGAAATGTCTCGATTTGCCGCAGCATAACCGAGTCCCGAGCGCTTCTCTGTTTCGCCGTGTTGTTAGAAAAAGGCCCAGACCATGTGAAGTCCTACTCTGCCATGGCGCTGATGGAAATCTCCATGGTCGCAGAGCAGAACGCTGATTTGCGACGGAATTCGTTCAAGCCAACTTCGCCCACCGCAAAAGCTGTCGTCGACCAGTTACTCAAAGTAATCCAAGAAGCAGATTCCGACCTCCTTATTCCCTGCATTAAAGCCATCGGCTGCCTCGCAAGAACATTTCGCGCCACGGAAACCAGGATCATTGCCCCATTGGTTGCCCTTCTCGACGAAAGAGAACCTGAGATATCAATAGAAGCCGCCATTGCTCTCAACAAGTTCGCATGCACAGACAATTTCCTCCACGACAATCACTCAAAAGCCATTATTGCCGCTGGGGGTGCTAAGTTCCTGATCCAGCTGGTGTACTTTGGCGAACAAATGCTTCAGATACCATCGTTAATCCTTCTCTGTTACATTTCGTTACATGTTCCTGACAGTGAGATTCTTGCACAAGAAGAGGTGTTGATAGTTCTCGAATGGTCGACGAAGCAAGCACATTTGGCTGAAGAACCCACCATAGAATCTTTGCTACCAGAGGCAAAAAGTAGATTGGAACTTTACCAGTCTAGAGGGAGAAGAGGCTTTCATTGATGAAAATTGTGATCTTGTCGTTAAACATTTTGGATTAAATTTTTGGCTTTTGTTCTTTGTCTTCTTCTTTGTTTCTATCAGTTTCTTTTCATGGGTATGAAATGTATATAAAATTAAACCTTGCTCCGTAACCGCAGTTGGGAAAATTAGATGTTTAGCAGTCATCAGTGGCTTGTGCAGTGGTAAACGATCGTTCTTTTTCATGTTCTTTCTTGTTAATGCTCTTGAATTGCTTGGGTGAATGCAGGAATATTGCCTAATGGAAATTTAATGCCGTCGAAACAAAAGCAAATACCTGATGTTCGCCATAGCCAATTGGTTTGGCCTGTGAAGTTCTAGACAGCGAAAACTGGCAAGGAAACTATCGCCAAATGCTTTGTTTGGATTCCAAGAAAATCAAATAGAAAAAAAAAAAAAAAAAAAAAAAACTTCCGGAGTAAAATCTGGAAGGCAAAAAACACAGACGATACCGGGAATCGTACCCGGGGTTCTAGGTAAATTGGCGGGAGTACTCGCCACTACTGCAAATTCAAATAAAATGTGTCATTCATAATTTTTTTACATATAGCTTATTTTGAATAAGATCCAAGTTTTGCCATTTCTAAAAAAAAAAAAAAAAAAAAAATCAAACGTAGTTGATGTGAAGAAAAATTATATTTTCAGCTCGACATAAATTTTATTGTTGACGAATTCAAATATATGAATATACGTATTTTAAATACTAAAAACTAAGAGTATTATATAATTCAAAACATCAAATATATGTATTTTTTTTTATTATACATGCATTTTTTTAACTAAAAATAAATACCTTTTTATAAGATCTCCATAATATCTTAGTTGCTTCAGTCAATATCAACAAATTACTTCACAATATTTAAAGAAGACAAAAAAATTATAATTTATTTGAAGATCTGTAAATTATAAAATTAGGTAACTTTAAATTTATTTACACTTACGTATAAACACGAAGAAAACAAGTAACTATAACCTTAGCAGTATCCATTTACTTGGCATTGATTCATTCTAGTGGGAAATATTTGAAGAATAATGTGTCATTTGACATAAATATGAGACACATGAATCCATAATTTGTTTACTAACCAACAATAACGGAAATGCCCTTTGAATATATGCAATAATTATAATTAGTGTTAGCCGTAAATAGTATAAGAAAAAAAAAATACAATCAATACAATAAAATTATAATTTAGCTAATCTAAAGAATAACTTGGTTATATTTTATTTATAACACCCACCTAAATTTTTTTTTATTAATAAATATAAATTTTTTTAATTATTTAATTTATTTTATTTTAATTTAATGAAAAAAATTGAGTAAATTGGTAAATGATTAAATTGAAAAATATTTTGGTAAAAACTGATAAAAATTTGGGTTCTTGGAGTATTTTTGAAAGAAAAATCAGAAATCGGAGGTTAAAACGTAATTTAAAAAAATTACACCATGTCAGACGCCCGGTCAGCAGTCCCGACCAACCAGGATGTGCTAAATGGCAGAGGCGCTGACGCAGGAGGCCACGCGGGGCGATTTACGTGCGCGCGATCAAACGGCTAAGGTCTGTTCCTGTGCGCACGGATGACCCAGAGTGAATCGCGCACGGACGACCCAGATTAGATCGCAATTAACAGTTCAGATTCATTTTCTATTTAATCAAATCGGACGGTTCAGATTAAAAGTGATGGACGACCTAGATCAAAAGCCTATGGGTATAAATAATCCCATCCGCACCTAAACCCTAACCCTAGTCGTCAGAACCCCTCGCCGGAGAAGATAACTCGGCTGTCGGGGAGTCGACCACTGCCCACCCGTCGTCACACCGAAACCCTTTTCGACCGCCAAAAAAGGTAAAAATTTCTCCTCTTGTACGAAATTCAATCTTAAACTGATTCATAGCCAAATCAGAGTGAAAGAACCAGCCAATTGGCTGAAAAACACCGACGAAGCCTGACGGCGCTGCCACGGAAAATTTCACAAATCGCCTCCGATGAGGCCCTTCCCAATTCTCGTTTCATATAACTTTTTCACCATTGTGATCACTGTTTTTTTCTCTACAGATTGACCGAAGCGAAAAACCCAACCGAATCGTGAGCCGGAGGAGCTGTCACACCAGAGAGCTCCGCCACTGATGAGTTTTAATTTTTCGTATTTTTTCGGCCTACCGAGACCCTTTAGCATGTGTGCTCGCAGGAATCGATATAAAATCGACCGAATTCGGCCAAAAACGGTCGACCCGAGGCGGACCGCCAACGCGAGCGGCGGCCACGCCGTGCTGGATTTTTAAAATTGGCCGAGTAGGTCCTGTAACTGATTTTGAATTTTTTTCGGATATTTGTAGGTACTATAAGTGCGTTTCAGTATCCGGAGGAAAATTCAGGGAACTCAAGGACTGCTTGTAGGCGCAGTAAACCATTTAGTTTTTTGGCGTCAAATTAAGTAAGGATCCATCACCCTATTCCCCATCATATAATTGAAGTTTAAATAAATAATAATACGGTATTTTGTACAAATTAAATATATGTGCATAATTAATTACGAATTGTTAATGAAGCATAATCCGAACATTATTCCCTATTGATTTCTGTTGATTTATTTTACAGTCTAAAAGCATGATGATATCTGGTTTATCTATTTTATAATTTAAATGCATGTATTACTGCCTTACTTGATCACTTTTTGATTTTGAGATTTGAGATATAATTGCATTACCGTATGCATGTTTATTATTTATGTGATTATATTTGATTTGGTAATGGAGACTAAGGGAAAACAGGAAGGGAGTATAATCAAATAAATAGATAGAATGACAGTCTTAGTAGATATCCTGTGAGATAGTGGATGGATCAGGTACATAGGGAACCCTACCGTGAATGTTGTCTCATACCGGATAAGGTATGGAGACTTGGTAATTTATCACTCATACCGGACGGGGTATGGGGACGACTCGCTTCACCCTTATACCTGACAGAGTATTGAGGTTTAATATCTTAGTGTTCATACCAGATGGGGTATTGGGACAACCCTGCTACCTCCGATGAGGCCCGTCCCGATTTCTACTCTGCGTAATTCTTCCACCATTGTAATCATCGTTTCCTTCTCTAAAGGTTGACCAAACCAAAACACCTAACCGCGAAGGTGAGCTGATAGAATCATTGTACCAGAGAACCCTCCCGCCAGTAAGTTTCGATTGTTCAATTTTTTTGTGCCAACCGAGACCCCTTAACATATTTTCTTACAGGGATTGATACAAAATTGGCCGAATTCGACCGAAAATAGATTCATCTGACATAGTGTGGCCCCTTGGGGTGTTGGAGTCCCATTTGCAAGAAAGAGAGATAGAGCGTCAAGGTTATATATTGACTACAGAGATCTGAACATGGTCCATATCAAGAACAAGTAACCCTTTCTCAGGATCGATGACATTTTTTATCAGTTGCAACGTGCCTAGGTCTTCTCAAAGAAGATCTGCGTTCTGATTAACATCATGTAAAGATCAGGGTAGAAAACATTCCCAAAATAATCTTTCGAACCAGGTACGGACACTATGAGTTCCTGGTCATGCCATTTGCACTAACCAATGCACCAGCCATGTTCTTGGATTTGATAAACATGATTTTCAGACAATTTCTGGATCAGTTCGTCATTATATTCATTAATGATATCTTGGTTTATTTCAAAAGCAGAGAGGAACACATTTACCATCTGACTCAGATTTTGCAGGTTCTTAGAGAGAATAAGTTGTATGCAAAGTTGAGTAAGTATGGGTTATGCCTTGAGCAAACTACCTTCCTAGGGCACATCAATTCAAATGATGGAGTGTCAGTGAACCCCAAAAAAGTAGAAGCGGTGCTCGGCTGGAATAAATTGACTTCGATCAAGGATATTTGTAGCTTTCTGGGGATGACAGTTATACCACAGGTGTGTTGATGAGTCTTCTAACGTAGCTGGTCATATGCCTCAGCTCACAAAGAAGAATGTCAAGTTTGAGTGGAACGAGAAGTGCGAAATAAGTTCATTAGAAATAAAAAAATAGTTGAGTATTGCACATGTGTTGGTCCTGCTGAGCGGATCGGGTGGATATATAGTTTATAATGATACCTACTACCCAATGTTGGATTGTGTTGTGATGCAGCATGAAAATGTCATAGCCTATGAGTCCAGGCAGTTGAATAGTCATGAGAAAAACTACCCCACCCATGACTTAAAACTTGCGGCAATTATCCACACATTTAAGACTTGGCGCCATTACTTGTATGGGGAGACCTTTCAGATATATACCGACCATAAGAGCTTGAAACACACATTCACTCAAAATGAACTCAACATGCGTCAGAGAAGATAGTTAGAACTTATCAAGAACTATGATACCAATATCTTATATCACTAGGATAAGGACAATGTGGTAGCCGACGCACTCAGTAGAAAAAGTACAGGTATATTATCTCACTTGATGATTTCAGAATGCAGGGTAATAGGGGCTGCATAACAAGTGTGACTTCAGGACTTGAAGAGAGTCACATGTTTGGTCTAACTAACCGTTCAACCCGAGTTAATATAGAGAATAAAGGAAACTCAGTTCGCCGATTCCACCCTAGCAACCCTCATGAAAGATGTAGAACAATAAGTTAATTCAGAATTCAGAGTCTCTGTATATGGGTTGCTTAGATTTTAGGACAATGTTTGTGTTATAAGTAGCAGTGAGTTGAAAAGGGATATCATTACAGAGGCTTATATCTCAAATTTTACCATGCATCTCGAAAGTAATAGGATGTATCAAAGTATGCGACCCCGATTTTTGTAGAACGGGTTGAAAAGAGATGTGATCGACTTTATTTTTAAGTATTTGGTATGTTTGCAGGTTGAAGCAGAGCATCAACGCCTAGGCGGACTACTTCAGCCATTACCAATTTCGGAGTGGAAGTGGGAATATATCACAATAAATTTTGTAACATGATTGCCTAAAGCACAATCAGGACATGATGCCATCTTGATAATTATTGACCGGCTTATCAAGTCTTCCCACTTCTTAGCCATTAGGATAACCGACCCCTTGAATAAGTTAGTAAAAATGTATATCTGGGAGATAGTCATATTACATATAATACTAGTGACAATAGTGTCCAACAGGGACCCAATGTTACTTCTCGATTCTGGTCTAGTTTTCAGCAAGCCATGGGAACGAAATTGTCTTTTAGTACTACATTCCACCTTCAGACAATTGGACAGTGAAAAATGACGATCCACACACTTAAGAATATACTCCGAGTTTGTGTTCTTGACTTCGGGGGCCATTGGGATGATCATCTACCCCTGATAGAATTCGTATACAATAACAACTACCAAACAAGTATTAGATGACTCCATACGCGACGTTGTATGGCCGCCCATGCAGATCGCCGATATGTTGAAAAGAAGTTGGTGATGGAAAACTGTTCAACTCATATCTCATATATGAGACTACAACAAAAATAGTTAAGATCAGAAAGAACATTCAGATGGCTGAGAGCAGACAGAAGAGTTATGCGGACACTCAGAAGAGAGATTTAGAATTTGAGAAAGGTGATCGGGTGTTCTTTAAAGTCACTCATTTCAATGGAATCATTAGCTTTAGCAAGAGGGGAAAACTAAACCTCCAATTTATTCGGTCATTTGAAATATTAGACCGAATTGGCACCGCCGCCTACAATCTGGCACTACCTCCAGAACTTTTTAAGGTCCATAATGTGTTTCATATATTCATGCTACTATAAGTACAACCCGAACTCCTCTAATGTCTTGGCCTACGCGTCTCGTTCACTCTAGGAGGATTTGTCTTACGAGAAAGTACTAGTTGGTATTGTGGACCGAAAGAGCAGAGTACTCCGCAATCGAAAAATTCTCTTTGTTAAGGTCCTATGGCAGAATCACACATCAGGAGATGCCACATGGGAGCTAGAATCGGGCTTCAAAACCAAATATCCCCGACTGTTTGATTTAGTAAAAGATAGACAAATTTGAGAGACCAAATTTCTTTTAAGGGGAGAGAGTTGTAATGCCCTAATTAATTTTAATTTTAATTAAAATTAATGAATAATTATAATTTTTTTTAAAATTTTCAATTCTTATTTAATGTAAAAATGAAGAAAATTTAACTGATGATGAAATTGAAAATAATTTTGGTAAAAAGAGATGAAAATTTAAATTTTGGGAGTATTTTTGAAAGAAAAATAGAAACTGAATGTCAAAATACAATTTAAGAAAATTGTGTTACGTAGGATGCCTAGTCAGCAGCCCCGATGAACCAGAGCGCGCCACATGGCAAGGAACGCTGACTTGGTACCATGTAGGAGGCCATGCTGGTGATCCGCGTGCTCACGATCAGACGGTCCAGGTTCGTTCATGCGCGCACGGACGGTCCAGATCTGTTCCCTCCCCAGACGTGATCGGACGGTCATATTTAAATGTGATAAACGGTTTAGATCCACTTCCTATTTAAATGCGATAGGACGAGATAGATCAGATCGTGATGAATGACCTATATTCACTCGCTATTTAATCGTGATCGGATGGTTAAGATCAAACTCGCTGGACGGTTCAAATTAAAAGGGGACGGATATAAATAACTCTTTTCACACCAAACATAACCCTAGCTGCAAGAAACCCCCCACCGGAGAAGAAAACCCAATTGCCGGGGAGAAAGTCAGTTGTTGTCGCCACCACGCAGGAGCCACTTCAGACCGCCAAAAGATGTAAAAAAATTTCTCTTTGCTCGAAATTTGATTTTAAATACCCCTATAGCTAAATCAGAGCAAAAGGACCGGCAGATTGATCGAAAACTGAGGGCAAAGCGCGTCGCCGTTGCCACGGGAAAATACAAAAATTGCCTCTGATAAGGCCCTTTCTAATTCCTGTTTTGCGTAATTCTTTCACTATTATAATCATTGTTTCCTTCTCTACAAGTTGACTGAAGCAAAATACCCAACCGCGAAGGTGAGCCGGTGGAGCCGCTGCACCAGAGAACCCCGCCACCGATAAGTTTCGATTTTTTGACGTTTTTCAGTCAACCGATGCCCTTTAACGTATTTTCTCGCAGGGATTAGTATAAAACCGGCTGAATTTGCCTGAAAACGACCAAAAACAACCGACCCGAGGTAAACCGCTGCCGCGAACGGTAATACTGTCTCCGGAGCACGGCCGAGCTACCATACTAGAATTTCAGAATTGACGAAAAAGGGTTCCTAATACTGATTTTGGATTTTTTGGGATATTTTTAGGTACTTGAAGCGCATTTTAAATCTTGAATAAAAATTCAAAGAACCCGGAGACCACTAGTATGTGTAGTCAAAAGTTAGCATTTTGGACATCAGTTTGAGTAAGAATCCCTCACTTTATTTCATGTAAGAAATTGAAGTATGATTTTAAATAATATGGTCTTTTGTGAAACTTAGAACAACATTCATAACTAATTACAGGTTACTAATGGATTCAGAACCGGTTATTTACTATTGTTTACTATGTTTAATCGATTGTCTGAATTTACAGTTTTTAAATGCATGATAATACACTAAAATTGGTATGATGATGTGATTGTATTCCTTTTGATGCATGTTTTGCTTGTTTTAAGTGATTACGGTTGAACTAGAAAACTGGAAATTAAAGGTAAATGAAAAATTATTTGATTAAGTGGATGGATGAAACGATAGCCTTACTGGATATCATGAGAGATGGTGGACGGACTGGGTATATAGAGAACCTTATCGTGAACGTTGTTTCATACCGGATGGGGTATCGAGGTTTGGTAATTTGATGCTCATACCGGACGAGGTATGGGGATGACTCGTTTCATCCCCATACCGGACGAGGTATTGATGGATTGTATTTTTTGGCGCTCACACCGGACGGAGTATGGGGACGACCCGTTAATTGAAAATGTAAAAAAAATAGTTCACGTGTAACGATGACATTCCTACAGATCCCTATGCATACCAGTATAATAATAAAAGGGAAGGTTGTTGTTCCGACTGATCGTATATGAAATTATGATATGTGTTATGTTATTGACTGTATAGGTTTTTTTTGGGTAATTTCGCTAAGGTAAGTATGCGGTAAATAATTTTATTTATAACAAACGAATTTACTTAAATTAAGAGTTCCATTAGTTATTTTTATGATTTATATTATCCTTTATTTATGTGTCAGTGAGTATCGTGATATTGTTACTTTGGATAGTGTAACTCACTCTTTCATCAATCATTTCATATCAAGAGAACCACGACCCAGAGCCCGATCTAGAAAAAGATTGCGAGTAGGACATTCAGTTCGTTTACTTTTAATTTATTTTTTTAGTTATTAGTTGTTCTTTTATAATTGTTATTCTCGTAAGCCTTATTTGGTACTTTCAGTTATTGTGTAAGGAATGTAAACCCTAATTTATTATTTTACTTCCACACTAAATTTATAATTTATCACATTTGGAGTTCGTGGATCGTTACAATATTGTTTAACAAATTTATATAGATTTTTTTTATTACTTACTAAGCTATAAAATAAACACAGTAACCAAGATTCGTAAAGAAAAAAAAAATTATTTTCAAACTTAACTACTATCAGATAACATTTTCATTTATAAAAACACGACTTCCATATAAATATGTAAAACGTACATAAATATGTACAATTACCAATATTAACAGAAAGAGATTAAAAAAAATACAATGGCTTTGCTACGACAATGATGACATGAAAAAGATTTGCTTACAACAAAGAGCTCGAATCTTACATCGTCTCTTATAGTGCTCACATATAATTAACATAAACAATAATTTGACGAGTAAATAGTAAGTGTACGAGAGTAAATATTATGTTTAATATGAACTAAATGAGGATAAATTATCATTAAACCAAACAAAAAAGAAAAAAAAAATCATTACATGAGGGAACAAGAAATATCGAATTGAATGCACTTATTTCTTAACAATAATTTAAGAATATAATAATGTATAACTATTTGATATTATAGTAAGATTGTCAAATCTCTTAACAATCATCTACTTGATTACTAATTAAAATGGTATCTTTTGTAATAAAACAAAACCAAAAGTCATATCTTATTTTTTAAGTTAAAAGGGTATTTTCTTAATTATTCTTAAATAAAATATATATTTCTTATACATAATTTATCAACAAATTAAAATATTATTTTTATTCAAATATTTATTCGATAAAACCTGGTTTTTTCGTTTAATTAATGAAAAATTAATTTCAATATGGAATTACAAATTTAAACTCACCAGAGTTTGAATCAGCATGCGGAGTGGAGTTATTTGCTTATAAACATTTTGTACTGCAAATAAAATTAGCGAAAACAAACGTATCACCCGTGGGTGACTGAAGCCGAGAAAGGCCCAATAGAACGGAGGTCCCCCCACAATAAATTCATTTTGGGATCATAATTTTTGTGGCATATATGTGGGTTCCCCCCCTTATTTAATGCTGATAATGACTATTCAACAATTCATAAAATATATGTTTTTTTATTTATTTATTTATTGAACATTTCAAATAGAATTCATCATTAAAAAATTTGTAAAATTAATTACTAAGATTTGTTTTTATTATAAAATTTATCCAAATTATGAATTATGACGACACTAAAATATATAATATATAAATTAAACTAGTTTTATTTTCTTTTTAAATATTGTAAGTCGGGCTATGACTTACTTGTAATAGTCACATTCTTCATGATGATATACGCATAGAAACTTGAACTCCTTGCCCCTTTTAAATAGACAACGACTCATTGTGAGGTCCAATCCAATCCTTATTATAAAATTGAAAAAATTAATCCAATCTTGGACCCTTCACTATGCCTTTTTGACTAGTCTTCGAACTTTCCAATTTTTTATTTCCAATAATTATTTACTTGAATATTAATATTTTATATATGGTATTTTAAATTATTTCTAATAATTATTTAACTGAATAATTGGTGAGATTATCAAATTTAATTACGTGAGTAATAGAATTACAAGATTTTTAAATATAAATTAAAAAAAACACAGTACGAATTTGAGTACGGTGAATTAGCGAAAATTGTGATAGATTGGATCGTCCTTTCAAGAGATTTCTGAGGAGGGTCCCGCATTGCGTCCTCGTGTACACCTGGCCTGGTGGGGTCTATTTTAATTCGACGACACCGTATTGTCTCCTATAAAGCATGAAATTATTTTTCCGATTTATAATATGTTTTTATTTATTTATTTTTTAAACTAACAAAAATTAAATTGAATTAAATTAATTAATTAATATACTTAATATATCTATTTTTTTATATTAACTATACTGCTTTATTAATATTATTCTTCTGTCCCTAAACCCAACGTGCCCCACGTTCCTCACATTAGATGTGTTCCTTTTGGCTACATGGAAAACATCAAAACTCATCCGGCCCCAGGAAGTGAAAATAAAATTGATTAATTATTTTTCGAAAAGAATATTATTTTATTTTGAGTTAAAATTTTAAACTATTCAACTTCCAAATCGAATCCGACGGCCGTGATTCATTCTCCCGGCAGATCCCCAGTCGTTGAAATCGCATACTTGTTTTACGAAGATCCAAATCACGCAGGTAAAAGGCTTGAAAACACAGCCGTTTCAGCCCAAAAAGGATAACAACCGGGCCCCACTCGATTTTCAAAATGCTGACGTGGCACTCACACCATTTCCAATCTCCCAGCAATATAAAGTAGGCAGTCCCCCCACCCCCACCACCCACTCCCTTGTATGTAGCGAGATAGGAGAGAGAAATTTGTTTGGTTCTGTTAGTTTGCTGGCAGAGGTTTTTTTTCTTTTTTTTCTTTTAGGGTTAGGGTTTTTTCGAGGAGGAGATCTAAGATGAGTAGTGGCGGGGAGAGATTGAGTGGGAAGGTCAAGTGGTTCAATGATCAGAAGGGGTATGGTTTCATTACCCCTGATGATGGCGGAGAAGATCTCTTTGTCCACCAGTCCTCCATCCGCGCCGAGGGTTTCAGGAGCCTTGGCGAGGGCGAACAGGTAGAGTTCGTCATCGAGACCACTGATGGTCGAACCAAGGCCGTAGATGTCTCTGGTCCTGATGGAGGCGCCGTCCAGGGAAGCAGCAACCGCGGAGGCGGCGGAGGCGGCGGAAGGGGAGGACGAGGTGGCGGTGGATACGGTGGGGGCGGATACGGCGGGGGCGGATACGGTGGCGGTGGTGGTTATGGAGGAGGGGGCGGATACGGTGGAAGAGGAGGCAGAGGCGGAGGTGGTTATGGTAGTAGTGGCTATGGAGGAGGCAGCGGAGGCGGCGGAGGCGGTGGTGGTTGTTTCAGGTGTGGTGAGATGGGGCATATGGCGAGGGACTGCTCTCAAGGCGGAGGTGGTTACGGCGGAGGTGGAGGTGGGAGATATGGAGGCGGAGGTGGCGGCGCCGCTGGGAACTGCTACAACTGTGGCGAGGGTGGGCATTTCGCCAGAGACTGTCCAAACAGTAGTCGTTGATCTTCTGAAGGAACCCCAAGAGTAGAGAAAGGTAGGTTTGTCTCTTCAGATCTACGTTGATTCTCTCTTGGGTATACCTTATGTTGGTCTTTTATCGGTTTTATGGCACCTGGTGATCGGTTAATTTAATTTTAGCATGGTTGGGTTTTCGCATTAGGGTTTTTTTATTAGGATCTCGGTTTCCGAAGGATGATCTGGCTGATGGTTCGGTCATCTCTTGAATTTCTTAATTTTAGTCTTTAAAGGTCTGGTCTGCTTGTAATGGGGCTTTTTTTAGGAGCAGTAGAGAGAAATGATGATGGTGATTATATAATTTCTCAACAAATCATGGATGTTTAAACTCTCACTGTTGATTTTAAAGTGTTAATACACATATATAAGAATACAAGCTGGTTTGGTTTTCCCCACTGTCTTCTCTTATCTCTCTTTAACCTGCATTCATATTCTGATTCATCGTTACTCATTTGTTTGCTCAGAATCAGATGCCTGTGAAATTCTTTTAAAAAACCCCATCTGGGTTTGCCATTAAATGACTGTCTTGATGTAAATGATGGAATTGGATGTTAATCGTTGATGGGTTTGTTTTCTTTCTCATAAGGTTTCTCTGATTTGTTGTAATTATCTGTTTAGGGATGGTGTAGGGTCAAGATTTTTGTAGATTGATTATGTGCTTCTTTTTCTTGTGGTGTTTAGAAAGAGTGTAGGGAGTGATTTGTGCATAAACCATGTGAATAATGCAACCCAAAGCTACTACCCAATTATGGAAGCTTGCTGTTTCATAGTGGTTCTTGGTTGGACTACTGGTCAATTTCTGGTTGACCCCTTTTTCTTTTTTCTATTTTGTTTGTATTCGATGATAACCTCTCCTCCACCGAATATGGTTATATATTTTATATATAACCAGTATCTTAAAGGCCTTGCGTGTACTATGCAAAAGAAAATATATAGATGTGGATGTGGATATTGTGAAGAATATTTGTATGGTAACCCAATGGAGTCTGGACATGTTCATATTTTGGCATCATCCAGGGGTTGCAGTTGAATAATCCTGTCGATAATTACGATTGGCTGCCGATTACTGATGTTTCGAACGATTTGTTTATGCCATTAAAAGGTATAATCTGGATACGGATTCTAAATCACTGAGACTAATTGTTTTGAGAAGTAACCATTTTTAGTTAAATTTGAAGTCTTAGAACATTTGATTGATCTCAAATATTATGGATGTCCTAGTTTTTCTTTTGTGGGTTTAAGAGAGTTTCATTTGGGTTTCTCAATTAGCTACTACTTATATTCAAAATATAAGTATCTCTACTCTTAATTTCTTTTCACTAATGGTGAAGTTAGCATTAATTATAAGAATGCATCAGGGTGTGTCTAGTTTGCCACTTGAATTCTCTTAAACATTTAGTAAGAAACAGCCTTTCATAATCTTAGTACCCATTATTTTCTAAACCAAGTAAAAGAAAATGTAATTTTTTATTTATTCACCCTTAGAAGACAAATATTTCTCTTGTACCCAGATCTTCAACCATACATAAACACATCAATAACCCAACCCACTTTGCCTAATCCATAATCTTTAATACCCATTTATGTTATAATTACCCATATATATATATATCCATAGTTGTGCTCTCTTATATTATTTATATTAAGCATGATATTATTTAACAGTTGGTGTAGTTAGAGAAAGGAGAGATCTATGATATCTTCCTAAAAAGGAGAATCATCGTAATTAAAACATATAAAATCTATAAATGCTTCGAAAATAAAATTTAAATACATCACATTGACACAAGAAACCGTGTTTTTTAAAATTATAAAAAGATTAGTTTTGAACAAAATTTCGTAATTTGCTGGAACCTAGAGTCAGAGAGAGATGGTTGGTCTGGTCTGGTCTGCAATAGTCAATCCATATAGATGTTTTATGGCCAAGGCTTTTAAAAAAAATTCTGGTGAGCCCATTTTGAGAAAAATAAATTTGTGTTAGATCCAAGAAACGGGCAAATCACTTACTGGATAATTCCAAGATACTTCATTTTATTTTATCACAACATATAATTTCCAATTTCCAATTTTGAAACAGAACTAAAAAAGAAAAGCAAGAAAAAGTTAATGTCTCTCGCCAAGTCTATATCTCGTTAGCATTGCCTTATTGTCTAACGAATAATGGGTATTATATACATATCTATACATACATATCTATATATCTATATCTATACATGTGTGGGGGAAAGTGAAAAAAGAGCAGCCTTTGTTTTCTTCTTTTTGGAGGTCGCATGCTCTCATGTTTGTGTGCGTATGAACCACCCTTTTCCATTGTATAGTACATTATGAGAGATGCTTAGATTCTCTCATCATATTATATATTTTGCACAGCTCCCCCCCCCCCCTCTCTCTCTCTCTCTCTCTCTGTATGTATGTGTGTGTGTATATATATATATGTAAAGAAGAGGTTAAGCTTTACCAGTATATCAATAATAGTTTCCATTCCCTAGCCAATACGTTATTCATTCCTGTAGTTATTTGGTAGTTTTGTCCATACAGGCTTTTTTCACTCTCTTATATCTTTAATCATGGAAAAAGAAGACATGCTTTTAAAGCTTGAATATATTTTATCTACGTACATATTTATAGATACTTTTTACAGCATTCATGCAGTCTAACTTTTACTTGATGAATGATCATTTTCAAGCGTGATCGGTAATCAACCAAGCTCCTTGATCTTTGTACCTAAGTTGGAGAGTAATGTATTTATATAGAGACCAAAACTCAAACCTATATACATATATATATTACACATATATAACATTGATGTGTCAATTAGGATATAACAGGGTCTGGCAGAGCTTTAAGAGTGGCGCAGGTAGATCTTGAGGGGGGAAAGGAATCCATATATTTCTTATGGTGGGGTATACATGTAATTATGCAGAATTAGCGTTTGATATCCTTAAAACCTAATCGGTGTGGGCTTAATATTCATTAACATGATTAAAAATCAATTAACCCTTAATCCTCAAAAAATCACATGGTAAATTGGTAATTTGCGTTGTGTAACACCCAAATATTAACTCCATTATATAGATTTGAGTGATTAAGCATTTTAACTCCAAAGATTTAAAAAAGAAAAAAAGTACAAATTCTTCTTCTCTGTTTCTCTTTTCAATCTAGTACAACCCTTTTTTCTCTTCCTCTTAAAATGCACAACAACCTCTCTATGCTAAAAACCCTTACTCTGCATCTCCAAACGCGCTTGACTCCACTTCATCCTGGCACTAACAATTGTTGGTGTGTCGGAATCAAAGGCCGCGAGTGTGGTTCCCGAGGTGGTGGAGCGGCGGAGGTGCCGCCGCAACGGTGCCGTTTTGGTGGTGAGTCAACGATGACGGAGGAGGGCATTGGTAGCACTTGGTGAATAATCCAAACGTGTCGATCTGGTGTATGAAGTTTGTCATGCTCGCCCACCCACCGAATCCGAACCCAACGACCAGTACCCACACCACAATGAAGATATTGATCGTGTACGTCCCAACCCATTGACCTACGAATCTTGGTGGCTGCTCAACTGCGTTCTGCACAATCACAACCGTCCATCAGGTCAACAAAATAATATAAGTCAAGTCATCCATCGGTCGGATACGATTAACTAAAAGGGTCCCACGTATTATGAGGTGGCAGCAAATCAAGAAAAGACAGTTTATAGGGTACTCCCCCCAAATAAGGGAGGTATCAGGTACGGACAGATATTCTGCCTCATTGTTGCAGCACGAATCTCGCGCCTTTGGATCTCCTTTTTGGGGAAGCAAAACTGAAAGAACATTAAAACGGTGTAGTATCGGGTGACGAGAAAATTAATTAATTATTTTTTCTTCATCTGCTACACAGCAACCACACGCTACCTCTCTGTTCTCTCTCGCTTAATCTTCGCACATTAATAATGTAACGGACACCAATTAATCACATGTCTGTCAAGCATTTGACTTCAACGAGCTTCAGAACACGCGGCATTCTCTAATTGGGAAGTTTCTCAAGTTTTGTGATTGGATTGGAGAATGCTAGGGTGTAGGGAGTTACCTCGCGGGCGGCGGCTGATTTGAAGGTGAAGATGTGGGCCAGGGCGGGGATGATGTAGACGGTGAAGCTGACGAGGAGAGATCCGACGGTGGAATTGATAGGTCCGAAGAAAGGGAAGATGATGGCGAGGAACCAGATGGGGATGACCACAGGCAATCTAGCTGCTGCTCGCTTGCACAGACTCTTGCATTCGTGCATGCCGATTGCTTTCTCCCACACAAAATACAGGGGCGTGCATGCAAATCCAAATGTTATGAACTGCAAAAAAAATAAAAAATAAAAAATAAATAAATAAATAAATTTTATTTAATTTTGGATTTTACTTAAAAATCTAAAAATAATAATAATAATAATTTTATTGAAGGTAAACGTGGGGGAAATTATAATTACCTGGTGGATGAGCATCAAAATGACAGCCATGTCTCGGAAAGGTGATTTTGGGAGAAGAGAAAAAGCATTGGAGTGGTTTAGAAGCATGTCTCCGAATGCCCAGTAAACGGCTGCGGCAGACGGGAGTGTCAGTGTGAGCACATACACTGTAGCCAACAAGTATATTGCCTTGAACCTCTGTGGCTTCCACATTGCGTGCATTATCTCCCTGCAACATCAATTAATTTTGTCCACCTCTTTAAATTCAATTTTCCTATTTTCTTTTTTAAAAAAAGATTATTACTCAATTAATACAAAATTTAAAACTAAAAAATTAAAATAGAAATTGAAAGCAGAACCATGATTGGGTATTTACTTTCTCACGATAGAAAAAGCAAAATGACCGAAGGATCATTATTGGCTTTCTCTGTTGAAAAGAAAAGTAAGAGGGGGGGGGGTCAAATAAAAAAGCACAGTACCTTTTTGCCTCCCACGCCTACCGAGGGCAATTTCGTAATTCAATACAAAAAACTTTATATAGATTGGTCAGCAGATCTGACGGTCAGATCAGGTTCTGAGGAATTGAAGGTTGCGTCATTTTCAAATTAAAAAAAAAAAAAAAAGGCTGGTTGTAGTTTTAAGTAAAAAAAATAATTAATGAAAAAATTGGGGCAGATTTGTAAATAACGTAAAGGACGTGAAATCTTTGTAAATTCAAAACTTTTGTCTTACACAGTGACAGCATGTCCCCCAAATGTATAGAGAATGTTTGTGGCCCCAGTGAAATATAACACAAGCTTGGTCGGACCTGAGTGCTTGACTCCCTCAACCTGCGTTAGATAAATCCAAATCAAAATCCATAATTGTAATTATAAAATTAATTATTAACTTAATTGATAATTGATTAACAATTCGTGGGCTTTTAAGTAATTTTCATTCTAAGTCTTGACAAGAGATGAGACAACTTGTCTTCGTTTGACCCAATTCAAACCCAGCATCTATTAGACACTGCTCATTTTTCATGTCACATGTGTCCGTCCAGAGTTTGCAATAAAAAAATCTGGGAAAAATAATAATACGAACTGATGAATAATTATGTCAAGAAACTAATTAGAAAAACTATATAAAAAATAGGATTACCTGGCCGTGGAGGAGAGAGGCAATGGTGAGGTACCAAGCAGTGTAAGTAGTCATCAAGAGACCAAGAAAAGACCAGATTCTGTAGTTGTGAAATGAAGGGATAAACACTGTGGTGGCACAACAAGCCCCAAATATGTATGTCCAAGTTCTCTTGTCCAGATTATCATTTATGTAATATATGTTGCTGCATAATCATAGTTAAATTATTATTATCATACGTATATTTTCACCAAATCTGTCAGATTACAACTACGGAAGCTTTATATGCATGTACAGAGAAAAGCAAAGAGCTTCATGCATGTGTACATATGTATACTATATATATATATGTGTGTGTGTGTGGACAGACCTTGCACAAGCTATGAGCTGAATGACAGATCCAAACAGAAGAAAAGTGCAATTAAATGCCAAACCCACGTTCCTCCAATGCTTTCCAAGAAGACCATCAAGAACTTCAAACCACTGAATTTTTAAAAAATAAAAATAAAAAAGACACAGAAAAACATGAAAACCCATGTTAGATTTCTGCCTTAAAGTAAGAGAACTACTGTCATTTTTATGTCAACCTGTTTCTCACTTTGAATTTTCTATTCAATTTCAATGTGTGATTAGCAAGATCTTAATTAAAATTAATTTATTTTAATTACCTGGATAACATGGTTTCTGAAATCTACTTTCTCCCTTTCCTTTCTTGTTCTGTATTCTACATAGAGTATGCTGATCAGATAAGCCGTCCAGCTACCCATTAAGCCATAGAAGAGTTGGAAGATTAACCCCGAAACCATTCCCAGCTGGGAAAATGAATATGGCAGTGTAAGCAACACTTGCGCCACCTGCAACACAAATACAAACATATATAAATGATCAACAAAACACCTCACTAGCTCTCTGTGTGTGTATATATATATATATATATATATATATGAGAAGTGAATAACATAAACCTGATTTGAAGCACAACTGAACCAGGCATCATAAACAGATCCGCCATGCCAGAAAAACTTGGAAACTCTTGACTTAATGTCCCTTGGCTTCCCTTCAGTTTCCATCTCCACGTAGTTTCCAACTATCACTGTCTCCGCCACCTTATCAGTCGCCATTCCCCTCTCTCTCTCTCTTTCTGTTTTTCTTCTTCCGATCACCGACTATATTTATATCTGTTAGATATCAACCTTAACCTGGAGTTGTATTAATGGGTGCCAACTACAATACTGTGAGCTTACTGCTTAGTACAGTTCGTTTTGTCTAGACATGAGGAGGGTTAACGAGAATGAGAATGCGAATGTGAGGAGGGAGATAGATACAAGGTGTATATATATACACAGGGAGAAGTTCTCGATGGATGAGAAAGACTGTGTTTGAAAGGTAGTGTAGAGAGGTGGGTTTTGGGAAGCGAGTAAATCCACTTTTGGGAGCATGAAGCTTTTTGTTCTTTTTCAAAAATAATTTTGGGGTTTTGTTGGGTTGTTTGACGAAATATTTAGAAAGTTGAGCCCTTTTCTGTAATTAAATATTTTATTTTTTGTTCTTTAGCTAATGATTAAAAATTAAATTAGTATTATCACGTTTTGGAGAAGTAATCAACCATTTAGAAAGCGTGATTAAGCTTGTCCGCACGAGCGGCTCTCCCCGCTTCCCGAGCTAATTATAATTTTTACCGCACTAATTAATCCTTTTTATAATTTACCCCCCCATTTTTTACTATTCATCTATTTATTCAATTCTTCATTCTTTTTAGTTAAAATTTACTATAATTTACTTTCCTTTTCATCTTAATTATTTGATTTTTTTTTTTTACTAAATTAAGAATTAAATGGGAAGATTTTGGGAAAATAAAATTGTAGAAAAACAAGGTACATAGGGGAAGAGAAGATGTATACTTATATATATATATATATGTATAGAAGTAAATAATAATAAGGTAGTGAAGGAAATTATAACAAAGTAGACCGCATGATTGCAGGGGAAGGGGCGTGGTCGCTTTATAAGCAGAAGAAAGCTGCTTTTCTCACATGGACTCGATAATCCCTCTCAAGCCCAAACCCCAAAATTCCAATTTCACATGCCTTCCCCCTACATATATATACATATTCCAATTTCACATACCATAATTAGAATTTTAAAAATCTTAAAACCACTTAAAATTAATATAATTTCATATTATAATTAATATTTATTTAATTAAGCTGTATATTAATTGTATTATTAAGGCCACGTTTGCTTTATGAACATTTAAATATAATAGGCAAATGGAGACTTGTTTTGTCACGTGGCCATTGGTGACAAAACATCCTTAATTATTTTATTATGTTTTTGTAAAAATAATTTTATACAAATACCATTTATTTTCTTAATTTTGTATTATTTTCTTTTTGCCAATTTTTTGCAAATATGTTTGTACCGAGATATTCCCTTGCTTAGATTAAAAGTGTTACTTAGCTAAATAATAATTTATATTTAATTTACACGAATTATAATAATTAAATTACAAAGAATAAAATTATAATTTACCCCAAAAAAAAAAAAAATTCCATTTAGATCTTTGTACATTTGCAATATGGAATTACCCTCTTAAGTAATTAATACAATTCAAATTAAATAATCTCTAATAAAAGGCATATATATATATATATATATATAGATATTAAGGGGGACCAGAAACATTCCACTGTAGCCACTGTCTCCTTGACTAATTGCATAATGGAACCCCCTCACACCACGCTCCTCCTTCTTACTAATAATTAATCAAAATTAGAATTAGGAAGACACGAGACAACATCACTTTCCTTTTTTTGATTGCTTCAAATCATTTCTGTCTTCACCCTATTCTTTTTTCTTTTTCACTCTACTTAAACTGCTTCTTCTTCATTCACAGATACACTTAACTTTTTTTTTTTTTACTGTTTTTACTTTTAACTGCTTCTTTAAACAGTAATTTTTTTTTTTTTTATAAAAAAGAAAAAATGGAATAATAATAATTGCTGTGTAAATATTTATTACCAAATGTTGCGAGATAGCACGCGGGAGGAGGTGGTGGAATGTGTACAGTCAGTCAATAATAATTGTAATTATTAAATATCCAAAGGATTGGAAATTGTTCTTTTTTACCACACAAAAAAAAAAAATCATCATACCATACTCATTTAAACACACCCTTTATAAAACACAAAATCCTCGTGCTAATCAAATCCTTAACAGCCTTTTTAATTAAGTTAATTATGATTTTTTGCTCTTAATTATCATCATATATACACAATAATTACCTTCAACAAAACTATTTGAATTTGATTTATACATGTAACATTTCAATACCCACAATGGCTGTGCTCAAATTTCACTATAATTTTATAAATAATAGCCTAAATTGATGTTTACTCAAATGGGTCAAATCTATTTCTCTATAATTCAACCCTCTCTCTCTCTCTCTGCTCTATGTAATGAACAAATTGTTGTGTGGTCCCTTTTGTTTGATGAATGATGATCGGAGAAGATATGAACAAAACCCTTTTTCAAAAAACCTGCATTGACTTGGGATTTCTACAAAAATTACAATTACAACATGGGTCATGCTTATTCATTTTGTTTGTTGATTATCAAGTTTTGGTCAACTCCAAATTAACTTTAAAGCTATGGAGTGTGTGTGTGTGTGTGTGTAAGTATATATACACACTTACATTTATATTTTTGGAGCCATGTATATTCAAGAAACACCAATGATGGTGGGATTCTCTTTTTCATGACCTCCATTTTTTTTTATCTCTTTATGGCCTCCATTTTTGGAAGCATTATGTTTAGGGCCAAAGAATCCTATATTCAAAAAGAAGATGTTTTGTTTCTTGTTTCAATTAATATTCTCTTTTTATTATTATTATTTTTCTTTTTTGCCTTTGTTTTATACAACCAAAGCTGCCAAATTTCACCTCAATGTCCAAGAATATTAAACCAATTTGTCTTGTGGGTAAATTTTCTTGCCTTTTTAACTGTTTCATTTCTTCTGTTACTTGATTTTTACCCCATTTAGCCTTGTAAATTACTATAGAATATTTTGTGTTAAAATTCTTTATTTTTTTACTTTTTTTATAGTGAAGGTATTATTTTAGGATATTATATTTTTTGTCACATTACTGTTTAATACACGTTTACACGGAATAATAACTACTATTTAAATTAAACATTTTATACTAACGTTTACGATATTTTAATGACGTTGCAGTGATTAAATTGATTTTAAGCCCTAATAAATTTTATTATATTTCTGAATAAATTTAAATATTTTATAATGAATAAATTTTATTAGTTCGGATAGTTATAAAAAAAAAATTTAACACAAATTCGAAAAAAATGCAATTCAACACAAAATTATATAAATTTTAGCCATTAACTTGGAAAACAATTGTAAGAGAAGCAAATTAGAAAGGATAAATGAATGTGTCGAAGACTTTCGAACCTTAATAAAGTTTAAATGAAGAGTTGAAAAACACATTGATGCAAATGTTGCAAAAACCCAACTTCAAAATTTCATGCTCTACACAATCATTTATAACTATTATTTTTGTTTACCAATAATCATGGTAACATAAAAAGTGCTCATGTTATAGACATTATCATCCATCAACTCATTGCAATTACGACTTTTTAAATATTAAAAAACATATTTTTATAATATTTATTAATTAAATTTTAAGAATCGATTCCCCTATTAAATAACTATAATGTTATTATATTAAAATTAATTTAATTAAAAATGTTTTATTTTTCAATTAATATGTTATCATAAGAAAATTTGATGATTTTTTTTTTTTTTTTTTTTTGAATTGTCATATATTAATTTCAATGTGTCCGGTCCAAGTACTCACAAAGGCACAACGAGCCCAAGAATTTAACGGTCCGATTCGCTAGGCCCAGATTGAAAATACTCGCGGGGGATTGACTGCCTAGACATGTCAAACATACCAACGGATGAGATCATCTTATCAAAATCTCTTTCGATGAGGTGGCAGCACATGATTGAAGAACACCCGCAGAAACAATATTTATAACGGCACTCGCGCGCGACATGCGGGTCACTGGGGCTCCGGTGAAGGGAAATTGGGTAATTTCTTAATTTCATCTTCTGTTCCGGCCATTTACTTGTTTAGATTTAAGTTTTAGTCCTGCTTGGTTGCTGAGAAACTGAGAGAAAATGAAGTGAATTTGAGTGTTTCCGTTACCTAGTCAGCCCCAATAGGAAGCATTTACTTTTTGAAGCTGATCGCTGGGTAAACTCTAGTAATCATATTATTACGAACCCTTTCCTTTTCTTTTGGTTTGGTGTTCTCGGATTTCCTCAGTTTTCAAAACCAGTAAGTTGTCTGGGAACTTTCAATATGAAAGTTTAGCATCTGTTTCGGGTTTGGTTGATTGGTTGTGCGATTATGTTTATTGAGAAACTCATGTTTGATCTTGGATTTGGTCAATGGAATAGCTGACTTGAGTTTGGATTATTGTGATTAAGAGTAACAAAAGATGAAATTTGAGTTTTGGTGCCAGATTAGAACTCAGAAGCCTACATATATATTATATATTCATGTATGCAGTAGATAGTATGTAGGCAATTACGTGAATCTGTATGTGCGCCTGTGTATGTATATGCATATAATAGACTACCCGGGAGATGTTTTGGTTACAGGTCAAGTATATATAGATGGTAGATATGGAAATGGGATTGGTACAATTTGGAGGAGTCGTGGCTTTATGTTAATGGTCGTTTAGTAACTTGTAAGCAATAATCTACCTTGTTTATGCGCATTAGATAGATATAAGTTAGTTGTTCTGTAACTTCTGTTCCATGAAGAAGTGTAATCTCTGTGCTTTAAAATGTGCTTAGTAATACTGCATCCCTTGATGTTCTAGTCTAAATGTCCTTTGAAGTATGACATATCCTTCATCCTTTAAATGACTAAGGAGAGAATGCTTAAGAAATGAGAATTTGCATCTATTTCGTTAAGTTAAGATGCTAGTTTCCGATATAGTATTTAAGGTAATAATAACGGACCGGGGTCATAAACAATTTGTTTGTTCATAGAAGTTGCCTTCTTGGTTATTTTCGTCTGAGAGAATTTTCTAAGTTATATGTGTTTGCACTAGTTGTGTGATATTACATGTTTTTATAAAAAAATCGTTGTAAATGTTACTTTGTTGTTTTGTTTTATGTTTACTAGTAGACAAGGATTTTTGCAGAGTCAAATTTAGCCAATGTGGTTTTAGCTTTGTCGATCATTTTTCATGTTATGTTTGAGGATATATGACTCC
Organism: Carica papaya; assembly: GCF_000150535.2. The sequence goes on along the minus strand of NW_019014655.1, from coordinate 1,360,408 downwards.
TTCAACTTGATTGTCAGACAAGATAATTCTCTAAAGATATTATGAATTTTTTTGTTTCTGTAATAATTTTCAGATATTGTTTATTGATCAAAGAAAGAAATCTTAATTTCTTAGTTACTCCTTCCCTCTTAACTCTAGGTAATTGAGAGAATCATGATGTCCGCTGCACAAGATGGAATCCTAGGCCGACCTAAGGCTGAATGGACACCATCTCGTGATGCTTTCCTTGTTGGGATTTTCATCGAACAGCAAAATCGTGGGAGGACTGCCTACAATGAATTCAAAAGTGAAGTTATTAGATCTGCTACCCGCGATTTTAATAAGAAATTTAGCATGAATTTAGAAGAGAATCAGATTAAGAACCGCTACAATGTAATGAAGAAAGACTACGGTGTTGTTAAAACTCTACTTAGTAATCCTGATTTTTGTTGGGATGAAACAAGACAAATGGTGGTGGCTGATGATAAAGTTTGGGATAGCTATATTGCAGTAAGTACTTATAATACCTTCCCAATTCCTTTATGCAAACACATGAAGAATCTTACCAACTATATCTGTTATAGGTGCGAACTGAGGCAAGGCCTTTCCGGCGTAAGAGCTTCCCTCTTTATAAACAATTGTCTATAATATTTGAAGGTAAGTTTTCTTATAGCCTTCAATATTAGTCTTTAACTCTAGTGGGAATTAGTAATATCGTATTCACAGTACTCCAAATGTAGGAGAAAGAGTTACTGGAAAATGCCAATTTCCCAGTGGAATTCCTGAAGAGGGAAATAGCAATACGGAAACTGTGAGATCTTCAGATCCAACAAACTTACCTGCGCATTTAGTTGATGCTACTCCTGATTCTGATTCAATAGTCCGCGTAAACGAAACTCAACCAAAGAAGCGCAAATCTTGTGCACCAATGACACAAGGTGGCCGAAGGCAAAGAGCATGCTATGATGTTGGAGGGACAATTGAGAATGCCTTGTATGAAATGTTTTCCACAGCTCGATTGGAAGCTTTACAAAGAACTAATGCATCAGGTGACATAATATTCTATGGGAAGTGCCTGGAGGAGTTGCAAAAATTGGAAGAATTAGATGATGGTGAATTTATCAAAGCTGTTAATGTTCTGAAAGATGATAAGAATGCAGTTGCTTTCATGAAAATTAAAGGGCCTCGTCGTCTTGTTTGGTTGAGATCTCTATGTCAATGTTAGTTCTTAAATCTTATAATGAGTTTTAGGAAGGTCCTCCAAATTTCACAATCAATCCTTTTTTTTTTTTGTGGTAATCATACCGATTTTCAGCTCTCATCCAACGACGAAATTTTATGATTTGAGTTATAACTACTACTATTCCTCATGCCGAGAAAATACAAAATACTACAGTGCAAATTCAAATTCTTGACCTTGCTGTGCTAAGAGTGAATTCTTTTATTATTTGGGATCTCACTGCGGTTTACCTCGATAGCAATCTGTTTGTGTTGTATACTCAAAGAGAATTTTTCCTATCACTAGCATTTTCTCTAAGTTGTCGTCCCAAGAGTTTAGAATTTTGAAATGAATGTGTGAATTTATTTATTTATTTTTTGGAAGAGAATTTTTCACCATTTATTTATGTATATGGTGTACATATAGATGTTCTTTCTATACATGAAATTTTTTTAAAGTTATAAAAGATTAGATGGAATATAAAAGAATGAATTTACTTTAAAAAAGAAAACCACATGAACTCTTTGTTGTTTTCATTTCTATTTTAATTTTCTTTTTTTCCAAATGGCATGAAAGTAGAGAATAAGTATTCAAGATTGTTAATCTGGAGCCACAAAGTAAAATGACCAAACTATAAACAACTGTCCCTACCATTTAACCAATAATTAGTACTGATGTGTATATCTATCTATATACTTGTATGTATATATACATATATATATATGTAAATTATTAGATGTAATATAAAATAATCATCCTTTTCAAATTATTATTTGAATAATGCAATCTTAAATTGCTAAAAATAGAATAAAACAAAATTCTTTTAATTTTCGAAGCTCATATATACTTAAGTACCCATTTGTTTATTTTTAAAAGGATGCATTAATCAATTTAAAAAGTAAAAAATAAAATAATTTTAAACATAAACATTTTTATATTAACAAAAAAAAAAACTTGAAAATAATTTTCTTAGTAAGAAAAACTTATTTTATATTCTAAAAATAAAGAAATAATAATAATAAAAAGAAAAAGATTTAGAGCAAAAAAGCCAAAATCATGTCCTCTCCACAAAAACAGCACACTGGACTAATAACCGCGAAACACGAGCAAGAGATTACACTCACTCTCACTCCCCCTTCCACTATTATACACGCGCGCTCACTCAACCCTACTCTTCTCTCCCAAGGAAAGTAAAGTTCTTTGCGACCCCAAAACGCAATCTTCATCAATCTGAATCATTAATCCTTCTTATTCTCTCTCTCTCTCTGTACTTCAATTAATGATCGTCAGTCAATAATGGCTCGTCTCCTTCTCTCTGCCACCTTCCTATCTCTCCTTTCTCTCTCTTCACTCTCAGGTAAATTATCTTCATTCTTCTCCATCGTACTTAACTTCATCCTATCTTTAATTTTCTCGATTACCGTTAACCCATCTATTCTTTATCTCCGCACAGAAGTTGCGCCGGTTTCTTTCAAGCTCATCAACAGGTGTCGCCAGACTATTTGGCCCGGTTTTCTTTCCGGAGCCAACTCCGACCAATTCCCCACAACCGGCTTCACTCTCCAACCCGGTAAGTCTCGGACCGTCACGATACCCAAGTCCTGGTCGGGTCGGCTCTGGGCGCGGACTGCCTGCTATCGAGATCGCAATTCGGGGAGATTCACTTGCGTGACGGCAGATTGTGGGTCCGGGAGCGTGGAATGCGAAGGCGCCGGCGCGAAGCCTCCTGCCACGCTGGCGGAGTTCACTCTAAACGGCGCCGGAGGACTAGACTTCTATGACGTCAGCTTGGTAGACGGGTACAACCTGCCGATGCTGGTTTTGCCAAAGAAAAGTACAACCGGTGGATGCGGCGCGACGGGGTGTCTCGTGGACTTGAACGGCGCGTGCCCCGCGGAGCTGAAGGTCGTTAGTGGAAATCACTCCAGGAGCGTGGCGTGCAGGAGCGCGTGTGAGGCGTTCGGAGACCCAAGATACTGCTGCAGCGAGGCGTACGCCACGCCCGACACGTGTCCGCCGTCTCCTTACTCGCTGTTCTTCAAACACGCGTGCCCCCGCGCTTATAGCTACGCGTACGACGATAAAACGAGCACGTACACGTGCGCCACCGGAGCCGACTATGTTATTATATTTTGTCCCCCTCCTTATACGAGGTAAAATTACTTGGCTAAGTTTACCTATCGTTTCTTATTTATCCTTCATGCGGCGTCGTATTACGAGTTCAGGAGGGTAGCGTGGTAAATTTAGATATTAAATAATTGGCTAGGGTTAAAAGGAGAGGATAGTTCTGCTCTCCATGTTTTGAAGGAGAAGTTTGTAGTGGACCATTTGTTGGGAGGTAGAAGGGGAATGCTGAGTAGAGAGCGACATGCTGACAAACACGGTGTATTTTACTAAGAAACTGAATGTGGGTAATAAAAACAAAAATAGTTAATGAATTTCATATCTGAAATAAAAATAGAAAAAGAAATTAAAATAGTAGAGAATAAGAGTTAATTCCCTACTGACTCTTATTGAGGCATCAGAGTTAATTTTGTATGTACTTTATGGAGGTGGCTGCCATATCAAGTTGTTGGGTCCCTGCTCATTGTTGAGGAATAAGTAAGACGCCATTTCTATTTCCATGCTTGACCCCGTTTCCTTGAACCATCGTTGAAGTTTTTGGGTTGAAGCAAGAGGGTTCATCCAGTTTTTGGTGATAATATATCAATTGATTTCTAGTTTTCTACTCCACTATATGTCTCATAAGATCAGCATAAACGGAGATCTTTTGTCCTGATGAACTTGTGGACTTCTGAAATCTATTTACTAGCTAAAAATTAAATCTTGATATCTCCCTGCTCTGTCCCCATACAGGACCGATCCTCTATACCTTTGTTGCATCCTGGCATTCTTTAAAGACATGACTCACTGACTCCGCCTCACCACGAAATTGATACCGAGTGTCAAGTTGTATTCCTTTTTGGGTTAGGCGTTTCCAAACCAGTAGTATATTCTGGCATACTCTCCAGGCCATATGTAAATACTTAAAGAGTGATCTTTTAGTTTTCTTCTTCAGAATTTTTTCTTTGTGTTAAATAGTTGACACTGCCTGATTGCATATGTTTTGCCGCCTTTCTATCTTTGATTCCTTGGTTTTCTCTAATCTGAAGACATAATAAAAAAGGTACCTTCTTAATTCTGAGTTCTTAACTTTAGAGAGGCAGATTGAGAACCGAAATGAACTCAAGCGAACTACCAGCTTAAACTAGTTCAAAACATTTGGTGGGTTGAGCAATGCTGGTAACTAATCGTGGGTAACTTTTAGTAGTTTCCCAAACTTAAGTTCCTGAAGTGGATGAACTGAAATTGTTAAGAGTTATGGTAAATAAGGCATTAAGTTATTTTGTATGTAAATGTGCAGCCAGAAGTTATTAGGATCAAGAAAAGATGGAGCATTGCTTCCTCTTGTGAATATGAGTACGATACACCTATCAAGCCGCCATGCCAATGAAGCTTCAGTTTCAGGTCTGCTCCAATTACAACTTATAGCATCTTTTCTTACCACAATTTGGCTCTTCCACCCACCTGAATTACCTTTATGACTCACTAACATTTCCCAGCCAGGAATATAGTACTGTGAAGATCAAGCTCAGAGTTTGCTCTCTTGGTCGTCGTCCTCCTTGACGCTGTTTCCAGCTCTCTCTTTCTATTTCTAGCGACATTTACACGAATCCAGCTGTTAAAAGTTGCGGATTGGCTAAATCTGTGTGTAATATTGTTGAATACCACATGTAATTTTGTACATTCCTTCCTTCTTCTACTTGTGTATACTTAGTTTTGTTTCATCATCATATTGAATTCTTTTTCAAGCATTCAATATAAATGTATTGGCAGTCACTGTTTACCATGGCACCTTTATAGTAATTTTTCATATAACAAATAAACTTCTCTTCCCTTGATAATTACTTGTATGTCTTGGTAACACATAAGAATGGACCAATTCAATTTCATTTTTCTCTCTCATTATTAAATATACTCTTTTTAAAAGGAAAAAAAAAAAAAAAGAGAGATTATATTAACAGAGAGAACATCGAGTACAGAAGAAGAAAGCAAAATAAAATGGGCTGGGCTTAGCATTTGAGTTCGCCTATTGAAATGCAGCCCATTTAGTAAAATTAGGTATTTTATTGAAAGTCTTTTTGTTTTTATATAATTTTTGTTGAAATAAGATAATATTAACATTATTTTTATTTTTATATAGTTACAATTTTAAATTTTAAATTTTGGGAAACTTCAAACCCATTTCTGAAACACATTGTGAAATTTAAACTTGGCATTTCTAAATTGGGCTGTATTTTGTTTGTTCACCTGAAATTTAAACTAATTTGTTTTTTTTTTCTGTTTTTATAATGATACATTTCAAGTTATTCAAATACTTAATTCTTTTACGAAAAATATAAAGAGGTATACAACTTGACCAATGGTAAAGTGTAGTTATCACATATCATATTCTGTTTTATATAGTAATGATCGGAGCATATTTACTTAAATCACATATACTCGAGTTAAGTAAAATAACTTAATTTTATTAATCATAATAAAGTCGCTGAAGCATTTCGTATCTTAAATGTAAAACATAAACATATGTACCATGCTCTAAATTTTTTTACTTACATTACTAAACAAAAGTATGAAATAAAAACCTTAATCTCAAAGTCTATCTTAAAAAAATTCCTCTATATCACCACTCACTTTGCAGCGGTATTTACAGTACCTGAATGATAATAGGATGTGAGATAAAATATTTCAATAACCGATATTATGAAATCATAGTATAGTAATAACTGGAGCATATTTACTTAAATTACATATACTCGAGTTAAGTAAAATAACTTAATTTTATTAATCATAATAAAGTCCCTTAAGCATTTCGTATCTTAAATGTAAAACATAAACATATGTACGAGGCTCTAAATTTTTTTACTTACATTACTAAACAAAAGTATGAAATAAAAACTTTAATCTCAGAGTCTATCTTAAAAAAATTCCTCTACATCACTACTCACTTTGCAGCGGTATCTACAGTACCTATAGGGTGATAGGGGGACAGATAAAATATTTCAATAAGCGATATTATGAAATTACAGTATAGTAGATACAATATATAGTTTATTTACACACAACAAAATACATATCATATAATCTTTACAAAACATATACGAATTAGAATATGAATACACAAATCAGAAAATAGATTCACAATTACTTCTTTGTATACTTTATCACTATTATGGATAATCAATCAACTACCATACATTATGTGCAGACATATATTTATTACTGGTTTCTCATGTTTCTGAATACGAAATGACATACATGAGTACTTTGAAACACTGCTACCTCCCAAACACGAAACAGTTAGAATAAGCAGATTAGATTGTTTTCCTATATACCCGAATACGAAACAGTTATGTATGGGTACACACTTATCATTTTGCCTATACATCCTAACACAGAACGGTATGTATAATTATATTGAAGCATAACACAATGCAGGTACTTGTAGAACAACTCATATTCATAATGAGTTAAGCACGCATATTAAAATCATATTTCAGAAACATGAAATGAAATAACACTTTTATCGAAATAAAACTTTAATTAATACTTACTTAGCGAATACGAAAGACAAATTAAATAATTGCACATTTTATACTAAAAATACGTAAAGTATTTCAAAACTACATAGGTTATGAATCCATAACATCTACTTACTTTAATTCCTTAGCAGTCATAATCTTAATTCCGACATAGTTTCAGCTTTATTTATAATCTTTTCCTCTCAAAAAATTAGTTGAGTTTTGGGATGACTTTTAGTCACTTTCTTGACTCAAAAAGATTCAACACAATATTCAAAAACTAATCCTGCAAATTAAAGAGAAATTAAACTTTAAGATTTAAGAAAAAACTTATCTTTCTAATAGCCTATAACCTCTTTTTGATTGTGAGCCTTTTTTCTCTTCTTTTTCTCTTCTTATGCTCTCATAAATTTAACAGAGTTTCTCTAATATTTTTATCTAAAATTTCAAAATAACTCAAAAATCACACACTTCGTATGCCTTCTTTCTCTTCCTTCTTTGTACCTCTATACTTCTCATTATTTTTTTATCATTTGGAATATCTCTTCCTCCCTTCTCTCATCCTCTTTTTATATGAGTAGAGGGTCCTGAGAGAAAGGTTGTCATCATTCCATCATGCCACTTTATCTAAAAGTTGTCACCTTTCAACATATCACTTCATTTAAAAGGTCATCACTTTTCACTTATCATTTTATTTAAAAAGTTACTACTTTTTATATGTTATTTCATCTAAAAGTTGTCATTTTCTGTGATGTCACTTTATCTAAAGTTACTACTTTTTATATGTCATTTTATCTAAAAATTATCACTTTTCGTTATTTTATTTTACATAAAAGTTATCACTTGTCATTGTACCACTTTATTTAAAAAGTTCATATATTTTTTCATGCCTCTTCGTGCTTATTTTGTTGGGGATATAAGCTATTATGCTCACGATTCAATTATTCGCGTAATATATTGAATACATTATTATTTGACAATTTATTTTAATATATGACAATAGTATTTTATTATCATATTGTTTAATTTATGTGATAAAGTTCTTAATTAAATTTATAGATTTTACATCAAGATGGAGATCTTGATAATGAAAATAAAATCTTTTATAATATAATTTAAAATGTTCTTAGTCATTGGATCATCAAAATGAGACATTAATGATCTGGTAAGACTAATATATATGTGATAGTCTCTATAAGATAAATATTAGTTGATCTCATTAATTAAATCGCATATATAGATGATGCATATGAAGATATGATCATTGAACCGACCCAATTGAGAATTTCTAATGATTAATATTATCTTAAACTATTAATAGAATATTCTCTTATTTTAACAATGTGTAAGAATTTTCTTAGACATGAGATTATCATAGTAATTGATAAGTCATTTATGATACTTTGATTATGGACACCTATGGCCATAGAACTGTAGTTGAAAAGATATTGAGTGTGATTAAATGCTTGTAGAATTAATGATTGGTCAATACAGAATCTGCCAACTTGGGTAATAAGTTTAAGTTTTATGTTGTTATTTATTATAATGACAAAATTAAGATCTTAGCATGGCAGTTGAATGAATGAATAAAAAAATTTCTTATATCATTCATTAGTCAATTATAATTTACATGAAATATAGTTGGTTACCTATTAGGATTTGACGGTTAAACCATATCATATGGTTAATCTGGAGCAATAATGACAGAATAAAGTATTACATATTTCTTTAGCTGGTTCTTGAGAGTAATTATACATTTTATACTATCAAGTCATTGACGAGTGTTACTAGATGTCAACCTTAATTAGTAAATTAGTTTGACCAATTTGCTACCAGTTTTGTGTTGAATTTATGAGGTCGCACACTAACGAGTGTTCTGATTTTTGTTAAATATATTAATTATTTGAAAATTAAAATAGAGAATTTAATTTAATTAAATAAATAAAATTTTTGGTCTAAATAGAATATTATTATATTCTTTAATAGCACCGAGAATATAATTAATATTCTAAACAAATTAAATTTTTCTATTTTTAAAATAAAAAATTAATATTTATATTTTAGTAATTATATTATTAGTGTAATAATATAATATGTGTTGCTATTATAATAATTGAGATTATTATAAAATTTAATTTGAAATTAAATTAGTTTATAAAATTTAATTTGAAATTAAATTAGTTTATAAAATTATTTTATTAAATAATAATAATTAAAAAGGATAAACATATATATATATATATATATGAGATATATATATAAATATTTAGGTGTTAAAAAAAAAAAAATGGATGAGACCAAATAAATTTGGACGTCCACAGGAAGAGTCCAAAAGGAACTCCTCCAGCCATGCCACCTATATATATATATATGATATATATATGTGTGGGGTTTTGAAAATAGAGAGAAAAGAATTAAAAAATCAGCAGCACACTAAAAGAAAGATTGTTGAATTCTTTCTTAAGATTTTGTTAGAAAATTTTAATATATTTATATTGTTAAATTTGTCCGTACATTTTATTAATCAAAGAGTTAGAATGGTAAATGTTGGTTTTGGTACAGATACGCATAAAATATTCGTATTTTTGAGCAATTTTAATTTAAGAATCAATTGTCATATATGTTTTAAATTTAATATTTGATATGCAATATAAATTTTAAGCACAAATAAATCAGATTGCATTGTTATTTTTATATTTCGTTGCGTGTTATGCACATATTACAATTTTTCATATTCTACATTTTTCATTATTATCTATTATTTCTCCGTTTGACTCTAAATTATGTCTTTAATCTTATTATATATTTATAAATAAATATAAATACTAAATTAATATATCAAACATAATAAATTAATTCAAGAGTATTTTCAAGCTATCACAGTAGTTAATTTAGATAGTAAAATAAAAAAGATCCTTGCATGGTGGCGGCTTTACCATATGAAAAATATTCGTAAAATAACTAACTTGATATTAAAATAAAAAATAATAATAAAGAAGATTAATCTTGTATTCCATTTAAAATTTTTTCATATAGAGTTTTTAAAAGTTAAAATGCAACATTTTTAGTTCATATATTGTGACTTATTCTTACAACGAGATTGTCTGATAGAAAATCTAAAAGAATTTTTTTTTTTTTAATCACGACTTTAGAATAATAAGAGGTAATTCAAATATAGAAGTTATAATTAAATTTTAATTTTAACAAATTAAATTATTTTTATAATTAAAAAATAAATAAAATAAGATAAGTTGATAAATGATTATTAATAATAATCATATGTGCTTATTATAATAGATTGTGAAAATGTTGCAACATAACTTATAGAAAAGTAATTTGATTATGAAACCTCCAAATAGACATGTAACTTCAACTTTTCTTTTTGTTGATTGA
>NW_019014655.1:1324646-1349050 GCF_000150535.2 Carica papaya | reverse complement strand
TTCGGTCGGAAACGGCCGAAAACAGCCAACCCGAGGCAAATCGCCGCCATGCCGGAGTTGCGATATTGGCCAAAATGGGGCCTTGAGCCTAATTTGAGATTTTTTGGAACACGTTCAGGTACCGTTAGTGTGTTTCAGTTCCCCGGGAAAAATTCAGGAAAAATTAGGGACGGCCTGTAGGCGCACTGTGAATCGTATTCGGATCCCGAAAACAAGTAAGGACCCCTCACCCTATTTCCTATCACGGTATTAAAGTTCAAAATGATAAAACGGTATTTCTTGAATTAACGCATGTGTGAAATTGCTTAAGGTTGCTAATGGAGCCGGAGTCTAGTGTGATTGATAATTTACTGTTATTTGGCTTGTTTTACAACTTTAAATGCATTATGAGGTTTGATGTGTTCATTTTATAGTTTCGAGTGCATATATTACTATTTTATTAATTATGGGTTGAATGACTGAAGAACTGATACTGTATGTTGTCTGTTTGGCATGAATTACGATTTGCTTGTTTAAATGTGAATTGATGATGCTTATTGAGGAAAAGGAAAATGAAACATTGTGTAGACTGATAATTGTATGATGGGGTCAGCCTGACTAGATATCCTGGGAGATGGTGGACGGACCGGGTCCGTAGGGAACCCTACCGGGATTGTGGTCTCACATGCCAGACGGGGTATGGAGATCTTATGGTTTTGGCACCCATACCGGACGGGGTATGGGGACGGCCCGTTTCACCCTCATACCGGACGGGGTATTGAGGTTTATGGTTTTGGCGCCCATACCGGACGAGGTATGGGGACGGCCCGTTTCACCCTCATACCGGACGGGGTATTGAGGTTTATGGTTTTGGCGCCCATACCGGACGGGGTATGGGGAGGGCCCTGGAAACTGATTATGAATGTTAAAGGTTAACGGGTAGCGGGACCCCTAGGGACCCCCATGGATACTAGTAGGCTGGTAAATGAGAAAAGAATATGTTGTATAATGATTGAATTACAAAAGGCGTGATAAGTGCTATGTTTTACAGCTTATATTATTCCATTATTGTGATAATGTTATTGTTTTCTTATATTGTTTCACGAATTCCACCGAGGTAAGTGGATGGTAAAGGTTTTATCATAAATAAAAGGATTTGTTGTAAATCATGCTCCATTGGTCTTTTGTGTTTTTCTACCCACCTTTACCTCCGTGACGGTGAGATATCGTGATGTTCTTACTGGGCTAGTGTAGCTCTCTCCTTATTTAACCATTTCAGATCAGGAAGACATGGTTCCCGAGCCCGTTCCGCAGGAGGACGACGAAGGGGATGCCTAGAGACTCTGTAGTCATATTCATAGTTTTATTTTCGAGTTTCTCTTTTAGTTAGTTTAATCTTTTATATTTTAAGTACGTTTTTGATTTTCGTGTAAGGGATGTTAACTGAAATTTTGATCTCGCTTCCGCATTTTTTATGTTTAAATACTCATTTCATTTTTTCACATTTCCGGGGTCGTTACAATTTATTTTTTAAATTAATTTTTAAAATATCTAAATATACGATCATTATTTTAGTTTTTATTAAAAATATAAATATAAATATTTGAAGTCTAAATAAAAAATTGACCCACATGGGACTTTTGAGGCATGAATTGAATTCACGATGAATTTTGCTGAAATTGGAATGAAATAAAGCAGAGATGTGCACATAACTTAATTGGGTTTGGAATTTGGACCAGTCAAGTATTAATTACTTAATTAGAAAAATAAATCTTAATCCTCCCACACCCATATTGAGAGGGACCACGACTGTCTACTCCACCTTATCCATATTTTGTTATACTATATATTAACAATAAATTTCGAGAGCAAGAGTAATGTTTATTACAATATATTTAAAATGTGTATGTACACAACTTTCATTATTAGTCAAATGTGTCTCGATTCTATGTTATTTATGTTCCTCTAGTTTAATCATGAGTCAACAATGGAGATTTTTATGTGATCATTTTATTTTTACGTACGTTCCACGAATATTTAGTTAATAAATATATAAAATTAATTTCAAATAAAATATATTTTTTTTCCTTGTACATGAAATAAAAGTTTACAATCAAAACCAAATTTAAAAGGTGGGCAGGTGGTTCACTTTTTCTATGACATGCTCCACGAAAAATAAAAAGTAAATAATTTTGTTCATCCCCTTTTCATAATTATAATCTATGTTGGGCAACAAAATTATTTCACTTTAATGTGTAAAAAAAGTCATGACTCGTACGTGTGCTGTGGACCTCCACGTGTAAAATTCTATAAAAATCAATTACCTTAATTTTAAGAGCTCTCACCCAACTAATTTTCTCTCTATCGTATGAATAATCGATTATCCGTATAAATTTTTGGAAAATTAAATTATAATTATCGTTCCCAACAATTTCATGTTTATCTTAATTAAAAATGACAAATTATAGTTATATTTTAGGCAATGAAAATTGGGTTTATATTAAATTTACTTATTTTATTCAAAATAATTGAATTTTACTAATTTATATTTAAAAAATAGTAATTATATTAAAATGTCAAATATCTTTATGTAATTTAAAAAGTTTATTTAGCAAAACTTTGTTAAATAAAAAATGGGAATCATTTTCCACGCTCTTGAAATTGAAAGCCTAAGTGGGACCCAATTGTCAGTGGCCAAATAATTTAATAATTCATTTTCATCGAGTTCGGTCAAAATTTTCTTCTAACTATTCCTCAAAAGAAGAGAGCCGTAGAGGATCCAATGCTTTATTGCTATAATTGCTCTGTGCGCCGTTTACGCGTGGCAAAATTTCAACGGCTAAATTTTATGACGTGGCAAGAAATTCACCAATAGACATCCGGCCCCATTTTCATGCTGTTTCCACATCAGCGTGAAAAAAAATGACGTGGAGCCGTATCAGCGTGATCTGGATGATGATGCGATGTGGAAAATGACACGTTTCACCATCACCCAATGTAGATTAGTACGGGACAATGTAACAATTAACGGCTCCAATAATAATAATAATAAGGTGTTTTAAATAAAATATATGCTCAATAATATATATACATAAATTATAATTTTTTAAATAAATTAAAATATTGATAATTTAATTAACTAGTGATTAATAATATTATTATTCCATTTACTTAGTAAATAAGATAAAATAATTAAAATAATTTACATAACTATTTATAAATATATTATTAATTAAAATATTATAATAAAAAAAAAACTCTTATGTATATAATTTATAACATATCGACAGTAATAGATAGTTAGTTAACAAGATCAAAATATATGATTCATATATGGGTTATTTAATATAGATGACTTGCATATAATTTTAATATAATGCACATTATTTCTATGAAAAATATGTAAATTTTTAAATATTTCTTAAATAATCAAATTACAAACATAATTTTGTCTCAAAATACTAAACAGATAATTTAATGCTTCATTTGATATATGGCAAATATTTTTTAAGATTTGTATGTTTTGAATGGATATATTTTGTTATGCATAAAATCATCTAAAGTAATTAACAGCAATTAAAATAATAACAAAATTATAAACTTTTGAATATTATTTTTTAGGTTCTTTATAAAATGATTTTAAATGTACTTTGATTACTTAACAAAATATGTAACCTCAATATATTTTTATGAATGCACATATGTATAAATACATATAAATTTAGAGTAAATAATAAATTATTTTAATATACCAAATAATGGAATTTAAAATTTTATAATTTTATCATCATCTTCATTATTATTTTCTTTATTGTTAACTAACTTATCATAATTTTGTAAATAAAATACGTAATAGGGCACTCAAGAGTGAATTACGGTGGGATTAAATTACTCAAACTTTATAGTAATAAATAAAAGCTTATTGAATATGTATTAATTAATCCACTAACCCATGTAACTTTTGTCTAATTCCACTAATGATCCTCGTTTAGGGAGAAAAAAAAAATAATTAAATATTCTAAAACCCATAATCAATGTTCACTAGTCTACATTTGTAGTAGAACGGACAATGTTACCGGGTTAATCCGACCCGTTACTTTACAGATTTCCAATTATCCCCGTTTGCAGACAGTAAAGGGCGTGTATTGGCGCGCATAATTCATTACTGACAAGAAAGAGTGAGCCTCAGACCGCTCACATGTCAGACATACACAATAGTACAATTATGGAGTTTTGCATTGTTACTATAAAGCACCTGATTGATTATAATACTCTCTGGTTTCCCTCATTTTCTCTCTCCTCTTATCTGTAAATCACTTCTGTCGGTTTACGGCCAATCGCCATTGTCATTGAACTTTGAGCACCACTCACCTGATCAATCAACCGAGGCCCGCCAATCGTCACCGCCTCTGCTACTTCCTCTCAAGGAGAGAGCTTAGTATTGTTATCTCTTTTTCTCCCATTTCTACTCTTACCAAACATTCCCCGAGAAAGGTGGAAGACGGAGGAAAGGATGAAAAGCAAACGTAGCAAAACCCACATGGATCTTTCCCCTTGTAGTTCATTCACTCACCTTGTTGTTCTCCTTGCTCTGCTTTTGATCTCTAGAGGTAAAACAATGTAGAAGAAGAGATTTCGCCTTTTTTCTCCTCAGATTATTTCCTGCATTTCTAAAATCTTTTCAGCCTTTTCGTTTTCTTTATGGGTTTTGCATTTCCTCATCTGGGTTTGTTTGAAATTTCAATTTCTGCAATGTTTTATCTCTAAACGTTGTCTCTGTTTTGGGAAATTTTTCAGGTGTTTCAGGTGCTACTTTCACGTTCGTCAACAGATGTGATTTCACTGTATGGCCGGGGATTCTCGCCAATGCAGGCTCCCCTGCACTCGACACCACTGGATTCGAGCTCCCGAAAGACTCTTCGCGGTCTTTTCTGGCCCCTACGGGTTGGTCCGGTCGCTTCTGGGCCCGAACTGGCTGTAACTTTGATGGATCCGGAGCCGGGTCGTGTGCGACCGCCGATTGCGGGTCGGGGCTAATGGAGTGCAACGGAATGGGAGCCGCCCCGCCGGTCACACTCGCAGAGTTCACTCTAGGAACGGGCGGCCAGGACTTCTATGACGTCAGCCTCGTCGACGGGTACAATCTACCTCTAATCGTCGAAGGGAGTGGCGGGTCAGGTCCGTGCGCTTCTACCGGATGCTCCACAGATTTGAACCGGCAGTGCCCGGCCGAGCTCCGTGCCGGTTACGGCAGCGGTTGCAAAAGCGCGTGCCTGGCTTTCGGGAGCCCTGAGTACTGCTGCAGCGGCGCGTATAGAACACCTGACACTTGCCGGCCGTCAGTTTACTCGGAGATGTTCAAGGCCGCTTGTCCCCGGTCGTATAGCTACGCGTACGATGATGCTACGAGCACGTTTACCTGTACCGGCGCAGATTATACGGTGACGTTTTGTCCCTCCTCGCCAAGGTAAAAAAATCTCCTTCCTTTTCACTTGACTACTTGGTTTTGCAGCTCTTTGTTGCCCAAGTTAAAATTTTTTTTTGACCCATGTAAGCAAAATGTTTTTGGAAGTAAATCGAACAAGCAAGGCCAAATATTCCCTTTTGGTTTATTAGTATATCTTTTGTAGATTTATTTATAGATTTATACAACTTTTAGTATTAATCACTTCAAGATTAAGCTAATCAAGACTTAAATGTGGTTGTTGTCGCCTTAAATTTTCCGAGAAAATTCTGACAGATTCTATTAAATTTTCATTTTTTTACTGCAAGAAATAATCTTTTTCTATGGTGAAAAATGGGTTGTTGCAGTCAAAAATCCGCAAGCTATTATTATTCAACACCAATGACAGGAGGAACAGCATCGCAGCAGCAAGGGACAGAGTCGGGTATGGGGTACTCGGGTGAGGGTTATGGGTATTCTGAAACTGGGTCAGTACCCGGATCTGGGGAGACCATGTTTGGAGACGGGTCATGGTTGGCCGGGTTAGCCATGGGAGATTCACCAAGAAGAACAAGCTTGCAAAATGCCGGATTTCATTTACTTCTCATCGCATCCTCAACTTTTACTCTCGTTTTCTCGTTTGTGTACTTGTAGCCCAACTCTTTCCTTAATTCCAATATCAATCAATGTGGTTTTTGTTTAATTAATTTGAATTATTTAACAGATTTGCAGGCGTAATGATGGGCTTTATGTGTTTATTAATTTATTTTATTGAAGAACTGTGATGATGATGACCATCATAGCTGACAAGGATTCTAATTCCAGATTGTAAATGGACCCAGTTGGGGATTCTCTGTCTCCTCAATTTTCAAATAGTTTTTCAGAGAATAATTCTTGTGGGTGAACCTCCATCTGGTTATATATAATTTCATTACAGGATCAAAAGAAAAAAAGCAAATGGGAAATCTGGGTTAGTGTGAATTTGCAAGTAGAATAGAGTAGTTGGCGGATCTCTTTGCGGGTACTTCAAGTTTTTGGCTGCTAGTTACTTTTTCTTTTTTACCTTAGAGGAATCTTGAAGCCAATAGCAAGACTACAAAATGTGTTGTATGTGCAATCATTTCACTACATGAGTTCACTTAATTTTGTGGCTCGCATTTTTTAAAGAATATTTCTATACATGTTCTAACATTGTTTGATTAAGTTCTGAAGTATGTAACTTGAGCTTGAATTTCGTTTCAATTGGCAAAAAATATTTTAAAAAATTGTGATTACTAAATAAAAATTAAAGTGTGTATATGTATATATATATTATTCATTATGATGTCCAAACTAAATACATTTTTAACTTTAAAAAAAAATAAAATACAAAAATTAGAGGAGTTGGAACCTTCAAACTTCTAATAACCCATTGCCTCTAATTAAGTTTAATTCGTATTAATTAGCTTATTGTAATTAAGCCTAATCATGCAAAATCTAGCTTGCACTTTCAATTACACCAGATAAGATATTGCAGTCTTGTTAACTGATTTACTATCTATGTCAACATATATATATATATATATGCACACACATGCATGCAGTATACATGTATGTGTATATATATATATACACACACACATACATATGTAGATTGTAAGCTACAATTGAACGCGAATATGTTTAGTTTCTCTGCTTTTACAGAGGGAGAATGTTGAAGTTGCTGTCCTGTTACCGTACACAACACTCAATCTATATTCACCCAAGAAGCCATACATGTTATATGAACCATATTCATCTGTTTCACCTTTTAACTCTCCAGTCCGCCATTCTTGGAGAAGCTTGTCAACCACATCACCCGCCGGCAGGTTTCGAAAATTCTGATCGGTCAAACACATCTGATAGCAACCATTTGGATGCAGAGCAGTCCATAGCATTATCCCCTCTATTGCCGGATGTGAAAAGCCTTCTTGCAACACTTGCTCCAGATAAGCACCCTGTTAAAATTCAGCTTAAAAACTCATAATTTTACTAAATATTTGATTACAAAAATTTGTTCCGAGTTTTATCCCTTAATACATACTCGACAAATCACGTTAAATTTTATAATTTTTTTTTATTTTATTCTTTATTTTGTGTGTTGTTGTAACTTGAATTTGAGAATATCTTATCTATATTTTGAAAATATTTTATATATATTTCTGGAGATTTGTATTTATCATAAAAAATATATTGTGTATATAATAAAAAATTTTGTAAGAGTAAAACTCTCATAACTTTCTCTATTTAAAAGCATATAACTTTATTACCGATGTACAATCAAATTATTATAGTAAAAAAGTGTTTTATGGATTCTGTTTGTAAATGTAAGCGCTTAGTCAAATCACGTTAAATCTTATATATTTTATATTTTGTTCTACTTTATTGTGATTGTGTGCTTATTAAGAATTTATTTTCTCAACAAGAAGTAATTAGTTGGGCAATGGATAAGATTTCTGACCTGTGTTTCCATGTCAAGTTTACTGCTAATATCCACTTCTGTCAGCCAAATGGGAAGCTTCAAAGTAGCTAACTTATCAATTATAGCTTTCATTAATGGAGGATTTGGCACTGTAAAATGACCCTCTAACCCTATCCCATTCATCGAAACACCTCCTCCTTCCAGCTCTCTCACTCTGGCAATATATGTATCAACTGTTGATTTCTCATCCCCACAAGTCTCCACCACATTGAATTCATTCATGAACAATGTTGCCAATGGATCAGCCTGGCTTGCTGTCTGGTAAAATTGCAGGGTTGCATTCGGACCAAGTCGTTGTTCGTAAAAATTGAAATGAAGCATCTCATTGCTGACATCCCAATGAATGAATTCTTCTTTGTATTTGCTCATCAAGCTTTGAATTCTGGAGTTGACAGCTGATTGCAGCTCGGGACCGGTCAAGTTTAGAACCCAGGAAGGGTTGTATTTAGGATCTTCCCAGAAAATATTATGGCCTCTGGCAATAATTCCATTAGCTCTCACAAATTCCATCATCTGATCTGCAATGGCGTAATTGGTCTTCCCTTGTTTAGGCTCTGTTGCATACCACTTTAGTTCGTTTTCGAATACTGTTGCATCGAATCGCTTCACAAACCAGTTCTGTAACAATTCAGAAAGAAATATTTTTTAGAAAAGAATTTCTGAAAACCTGGAGATTAATAAACTTTTATAAGCTGCAGCACTTACTTGATAAGGCAAATTACCCAGAATGGTTTTTGCTATTGCAGATCCAAATGGAAAATCTTTAGAAATCTGCTCTACTGTAATTTCTGCTCCTTGTAATCTATCTCCATTTCTATCAGATAGATGGATAGTCACCGCACGCTTTCGGGCCTGAAAATGTACTGTTAAACAAATAGCATTGACTACTTCTCTAACAAATAGCATTGCCTAATAAAATGAATATATTTTGATGATTCATTTTCTTGGCAACCAAACAGGAACTTACTAGACTAAAGTGTTACCAGTAGTTACAGTGTTTATTATATACTGCTGGTTGATCTTCCATTGTTCTTCAGTAAACGGCTGCAATGAGCTGCTGGCAACTGCTATATTCAAATCCGTATCATTCAAATTCTGGCGTAAACAGAATTAAGAATCCATCATTTAGTTGTCCCATAATCGAAAACTTTCTTTGGCATGTTAAGAACAAAGTTTAACCTGAAAGAAGAGTAAAGCCAAAGTTGATGGTGAATCAACAACAAAACCACCCTTGAGAAAAGACCAGCAACCAGACTTGGCTAAAACAGTCCCAATACAGTTATAAGTTTTGTTGTCTGTCTTCAGGCTTCCCCTGATATGCGCCGAACCTGCTCGTCCCTCGATCTTCACCCAAGCTGTTGGGCACAATCGATTTACAATTAGCCAATTCAAGATTCATTTTTCATGCTGATCAAATTGAAAGAAGAAAAAGGAGGAGGAGGAGGAGGAGAAATACTAACTGGAGAAGCAGTAAATGGAGCCTTGAGTTAGATTATGCAGTACAAAAGCTGGGGTGTAAAATGTGTCCACACTTCTTTTATATTGAACAACAGACGGGTAATCTTTGAGAATCCCTCCGTCGTAAAGTGGGTTCTCTGGTTTCAATTTACACTGCAAATTACAAGAATCATAGATTTAACAGAAACCCAGATAAAATCTTTTAATAATAGTTTTTCTCCCGTTTAAATTTTCTCTTTTTACCTCTGTATAAGCAGTAAAATCATATAAAGGCCCATCTGGAAAACATAAAAAAGAAAACCAAGAAGTAAGGTTGATTTAATTAAGCTTTGAGAACGTCAATGAGAAGAAAGATGAGATAGAGAAATGAACCATATGAAGCCGTAACAAGAACCAAGAAGCCTCCCACCAATAGAAGAAGAAGAAAATGTTTCATTCTGTCCTCTGAGGATCCTACCCTTCACAGTTCCATGGATGAGTCGTGTGTATATATACACACATACTTATGTAACTACATGAACACATATATATGAGGGAGTTAAGGGTTTAGAGGTGAGCTCACAAGGGCACAGTACTGGGTAATCACATGTTTTATGAGAGAGATTTCGTCATGTGAATTTTGTAATTGAGTGGAAATTTATTTTTAGCCTCTGCACTTTACTGTTTTTTTTTTTTTTTCTGTGAATTATAATCAGACTCTTGGTTAGTCATCTTTTGAAAATGTTAAATGTACAAACCTTGGAATTCCCAATAGACAGCTGTTTCATTTTTTATTTTTTCCTTGGCTTCATTCAGATTTTGTAAAACCTACTTCCCACAACTAATAACTTAACAAATTATGAATGTTAAATCTTGAATTTGCAAAATGTGCAAAGTAAGAATCTTCTTGACTACTGTACATCACTCAATCTTAATTAATCTTCATTTAAAATTTTAGTTAATTAAAATATTCTGCAGCACGTTATATTTAGTAATAAAATAAAATGAATACAGCGTAGGAGTTTTAATCTTAAACTGATACTAAATTAACCTAATAGATTAGGGAGAGTGGGTAGCAAGAAAACATGGGGAATGACACTAAAAAAAAGAAGTGATCATGGAATGGTGGTGCCTCGGTCGGAGGCATGCAAGGGTAGGGTGCCTTGGATTTGAAGTTTACTCCACTTACCCTTGTTTTGTATCCACTGTCTTCTTCATCTGGTTCTTTTAGGGTTTCTAATTGATGGCTTGGACGTGCATGCGTGCATGATATGGGGGACCATGACTTCACATGCATCCATCATAGATACAATGGCGACCTAATTTTGGCATCCAAAACAAGGCGTTTAGTAAGAAATTGAAGTAACCATTTGAAGTGTATTGAATTTTTTTGGAGATTAAGCCAGAAATTTTCATTGTCTTTGTTCACCTACCACACTAATTGGTCACCTAATTTGTTGTTTGCTTCTTCATCTTGGTTTATCCATCCCCCCTCCCCCCCAAATGGAGCGGAGGCATCTCCTAAGGCACTACAAGTTTTTAGGCCTTGAGGGTTCTTACAAGTTAAATTTTTATCCTTGTTTTAAAATATTTGGTTATTTTTGTTTTCATTTTCTGAAAAAAAAATATATATTTTTTTCAATAAACAAATGTATGTTTCCAAGTTATTTATCCTTTAAATGAATATATATGAAATAATTTGGACCACCGGAGCAAGCCCAAGAAAGAACCTCCTTGCTTGCTTGTACATCTCATTTAAAAGAACTCGGCCCAAAGAAGGCCTCCTTTCATATTCAGTTTAAGCTCAACAGTGATAGCTTTGTGCAAAGGGGATTAATGGTTCATTTGGAACAGTCATGTTCATTAGGTTACCAAACTTCATGTGCAATCTCGGTATTAGTGGTTCCATGTTACTTGAAGTTCATAGGAGCTCCTATAGAATTCTGTGAAAGTAGTTGCCGTCTATAAAGGTGAAAAGTCAAAGTAGGGTCCTCTTACAAATTGAATTAGGCCATCAAAATTTTGCACGTTATTCCTTCAGAATAATATTTGTGCCGATGGCTTATCTCAGTGGAGAATACCAAGCTTCAATGAGGGGGACTCCTCGTGTCTCTTGATCTTGATCACCGTGACACACTCTTTCAACCATTTATAATTTGGACATTAACTTTTCACTCTATGCATATAGAGTTCTATAGCTTGCTCACTCCTTTCAATTTCTTTTACCTTTTAAATTGTTTTTACTGCGCAAATATTGATTCAAAATATATTTTATTCTTGAAAATTGAAAATAAATTTTATTAAAAAGTTTGATCAGATAAATAAATGATCATTAAAGAATAAGATGTAGAATTTGTAGACACACACCTAACGGCCAAACAGGATTACAGATTACACATATCATTTCATCAACTGAACTCCCTACCAAGGTCATGAGCAAAGGCACTTATATCTCTCAAAAATTATATGCCTTTGTTTTGAAAATAACCAGTAAAGTTCAGGATGTCAAATGAGCTTAGATGCTCATCCATCTCAACGCAGCTAATCAATCAACGATTGCTTGAAGAGTCCACCAATTTTTTCGACTTGCGGGTCCTGTGAATTTTCGAGTAAACATTTCTCGTTCTAAGTGCAAGTAAAATGTCCAAACCAAATCCAACAGCGCAAGCTACGGCCATAATGATGAAAACAAGCCTATAACAATGAGCTCCGACACAAGTGTTGCCGCCTCCAGGAATCGGAGTAGCTTCTCTATCATAGAGAATACCGGCCAGAAGGCCGGAGAAGAGGAAGGAGCCAAGTGGGAGATTGAGGATTAAGATGTTGTAGATAAGACCGTAGTATTTGAGGCCAAAAAGTTCAGAGGCGGTTGGGACCGTGACGGCTAGACGGATTCCGTAACAGATGCCGACAACAATTGAACCGAGGTAGAGAGAACCGGGCATTGCTAGGGCCATGAGAATGTACCCAACAGCCATTAATATCTGTGAAGCCGCATTCCATAGAGGCCTTGGTGTTCCAGCTTTCCTGCAAACAAAGGGTTACTAAATGAGTTGATCTTTCTCTCAATTCAATTTAATACATCCGTAATTTTTTAATATATTTTTGTTATACGATGGGTAGAGTACAAATTTTTCCATTCAATTCGGGTTCGGGTCATATTCGGATTGAGTGAAACCCGATGAGTACCTGACTCACTGAGTCACGACTCGCTAGTTTTTCCTTCCCTTGAAATCGAGTCCAGCCCAGACAACCCATGTTACGTCCGAAAGCTATAAACCATAGTTTTTCCTAACGTACCTTAAATTTGACTCCAACTAGTTGTGGAATTTCAGTCCATGGCAACAATGTTTACTTTGCCACAAAGACATCTAAATAACACCACCAACCCCCCCCGCGCCTAATGCTAATTGATTTCCTTCCTCCAAAAGAAAAATATTACTTCTAAGCAATTTATTTTTCTTTTTAGGAAAACAACAAAATAAATTTAATGAGGAATACTTTGAACTTTTAAAAATATTAAATAACATTATAAGAAGGTAATAATCTTATATTATATAAGGATTGAATTATCACAAAACTTGTCTTTGAATTGTTAATAAAACCTGTAATTTTCCTCAAATTTTCACTCAAAATTATCTCCTGGAAGCATAAAGTCAAGCAGCTTTCCTAGAAAAAAATGCCAAAGATTTTATAGTATGTGTCGTCAGGCAAGTAACCTTTAGTTCCAAGGGACTACCCGCCAAAAACAGAGAAAAGTAAAAGAACGTGTAGTTGACGAATTTTTTAAAAGTAGTAATAAAAGGACGACGACGAAAGAAAAAAAAAAAAAAAAAATCAGCAATCAACCTCAAGAATCCAACATGTAGCTTGCGTTGATTTACAGCATTTCCCAATCCATTTATATTTCTAGAATTCCATGAAATAATTCAAAACAAAACTTTCCAATAAATGTAAGAAAACATAATTTTTGTCCCCTAATAAATTTCTTAGGCAAAAATACATTAATTTTAAATTAAAAAAAAAAAAAAAAGAGAACAAATTATAACTGTAGTTTTATATCTAATTATGATATCTAACATAAAAAAAAACCTACATATACTATATGTTTTAAAGAGTGTGCAACTAGAAGTTATTCATACGGAAAATTAAAGAAATTATGACAAAAAATTTCTCTTAATATGCAGAATTAGCACAAAAATAAAATTAAGCAGCACTAAATTGAATTGAACTAATAAAGCAAACGTGAATTTAGTGAACTTACTTGAGAAAATATTCTGAGACAGTTCCGGAACCGATCCGTCCAAAAAATCCCCAAATACTCGTCATGGACACGAAGATCGAAACGTCGGCGTATCCCAAA
This sequence comes from Carica papaya, assembly GCF_000150535.2. Next base: position 1,335,328 of record NW_019014655.1, on the reverse strand, counting down.
GCGAACCCGATCTGCCCCATGTTATTCATCACCGCCAACCCCGTCCCTACGCCGCACAGAAACGACAAGAACAATATCCAAAAATCAAAGGTCAACAGCGCTTCGATGATCGTGTGCTCTTCTCCCAGTACCGGCTTCCTCTTCGTCTCAACCGGCTCAGCTTCCGCCGGCGTACTCTCCGTATTCTCCGGCCTAATTTCCTGTTTCAGCAGCGGCTGCTCTGCCTGTTCCTCTACGTCTTCCACTCTATGCGGAGCCGAATTCCAGCTCCGCATGAAGCAATACAGAGGAACAGCCAACGGAGAAGCTAACAGAACGAGGAGAACAATGGCGAACGCGGTGGAGATCGGTTGGCTTTTTGGACCTGTCAAATCGTAGACGAGGAGATACACAGCTACGACGACGGCGACGCTGTTGAAGACAGTGAAGTAGCGAGACTCTTCCTTCTCTTCGGCAACGGTGGTGGCCACGGGGACCTCACGGAGGAAGAATATAGCGGTTAGGCAAACGGCCAAAGGAACAAGTGCCAGCATGAGAAGAAACGTGGACGGATCATCCGAGAACAATGCAGCGCAGAGGTCGGTAAAAATGGCCGTGCTCAACCCTACGTAACCTTTTAGTATCCCGGAAACCGGCCCCCTATTCCGCCGGAAATTTCGAATACAAGTTACGAGAATCGCCGTGTTCATCCACGTCGTGCTATTACCTCCCAAGCATAAAAACACAGACATCTGCTTCCATTTCAAAAACAAAAAGTAAGAAAACAGCATATATAAACCAATAAAGAAATGGCGTAACTATAAAACCAAAGACCTGCCAGTAAGATAGAGGTTTGATTCTCCGACTAACAACGAGCCACTGAGCACCATATCCAACGAGTCCTTCAACGGAGCCAATTAGGAGAATAACCGGAGTTGGGAGGCGATCGGAGGCCAAACCAGCCAAGAGACCAAAAGCTTTTCCAACATCTTTAGCGACAGATAAGTTGTTGAGTTGCAGCTGAGTGAGGTTCATGAGAGTCTTGAGCGCGTCGGAATAGTTGGAGAACGTGTAATTGTTTCCCGATATGGCTTGCACCCAAACGGCGGTCACGAACCCCAGCCATTTCCCGGCGCTTGACCTGTAATATTCCTCGAATCGCATTCTCCACGACGACAGATAAAATGAGAAAAAAGGTAAAGAAACGCAAAGAGAACGAGAGAGAAAGAGAGGGAGAGACTGGCGCCGCTTTGAGACGACGAAAGAAGATAAGCGAGTCCTTATAAAGCTGTTGTGCTGCCACTAGGAGAACAGTAGCCACAGTGGCGGTGGCTTATTGGAGGACACGTGTCATCGGCATTACTTTACGATGCTAACAAAATTTAAATAAAAAATCGAATAATTTTTTTAATTTTTATAAAAAATTTAACGGTGTGCCGCTCGCCTTTTTGTGGTTTCGGTTGTTCGTTTTGTGTTGCGTAACGTCGGCTGGAGGAAAGCCAACAGATTTTTATAATATCTATAAGAAAGAATCTTCAATGTAATGCAATTGATGCTTACGTTATTGGTAAATGATTTATTTTATTTTATTTTATATTTTTTAATTATCTTTTAGTTTCAATATTTTAGTTGAATCTTCTATGTCATAATAAAATTTATAAGAATGGCAAAATTGAAATTATTATTTTATTAATAATGATAATAATAAAATTAACGTTAAATTAAATTAATAATTTGATTTTTAAAATTATTAAAAAATTAATCTAAACACATTAAATTCGCATGACTCGTTTAGACCTGTTTAAATAATTTAATATATTAATATAATTGACTTAATAGATAATTTAATATATTAATATAACAAGCCAAAGGAATATACTTGTAAATATACCAAAAGTCACTGGAAACAAAAAGGTAAATAACCCACTTGGGTGCGGTATAATATTTAGCATATCCAAATAAAGCAACCGCAAAAATGCTAATCATCAAGATATAGTCCATAATTATTGAAATCATATAATTTAAGATGTAGATTATAGTTTTAATTTTTTGTATAGAGTAAGATTAATACAAATTATTCTATATAAAAAAAAATTGGGGACTTTATAATATCAGACACGTACACATCTCATATTCTATTTATGCAATATTTCATTAAACAAAAAATAAAATAAAATGAAAACAACAAGAAATTGAGAAAGGAAAAAAGTATATGATAAGATCAAGAGGTACCTCTTTATAAGCTTATCTTCTTATATCATTTAAAGCCGTCTAATCAAATCCTATTCTGCTTTTTGTGTTGCAGAAATTGATCCATCTTCTTCCTCTTTTACCCTATTTTGCTTGGCTTAATGGAATTTTATTTTTTATAAATTACCAAATTAATTTGTTTTGAAAAAGTGAGATTTCTGTCAAATGGGTGTTAGGTTGACTTCGGTAAATATTTGTAACTTGTTATTTTTATGGTTAATTTAGATGAAATTTACAGTCTATAAATTACATATTTACTAAATGTGTAAATAAAAAGTTTGCTTAAAATACTGTATCGTAGTAAAACCAAGTGTACTTATCAAAGACAGAGAGAATGGGCAACGCGTGGTCGTCCGGTACTTATCGTTGGCCCCTCACGCGTACGGCGTACAGCTAGGCGGTTTTTATGAATAACAGCTTTTATAAAGTGTTAAACGACAAACTTGGTTGCGTTGATACAAACAAAACGCAAGCAACGTGGGGCCTCCGGAGAAATGTACTTTCGGTCTCATACACGTTCTTACCCTTTCAATCTAATAAGACAAATTCACATTTTAATTATTCATTAATTTTAATTTTATGATATTTGAATATAGTTTTTCTAAATTTTGATAATGTAATTTTGTAAAAGATGTACACAAAAAAATTTATTAAAATATTTTTTAAGATAATTACAATCTTCTTGTTAAATTTTATAATTTCTTATATGTTAAATACATATATATTTTTTTTATTTAAAAAAAAGAAAAGAAAAATGAGGGCGGGAGTTAGTGGTTCGTGCACGACTCTTGTACCGGCTGTTTTTCAATGTGCGGCACTGTACGCAGTCGTTTTAGTCATCTGAATCTTTCCCATGCATTCAAACTAAACACGAGATATTTTTTTTTCCAACCATTAATATGAAATTACAAATTTATCCCTCTAAAACAAAAATAAAATCACATTTTCCAAATTTAAACTTGGCCTATATAATAAAATATTGTATATAATTTGATGGGATGAGACAAATATCATCAGTAAACCTTTTTTTTAAAAAAATAATAATAATAAATCATGAACTTTTTAGTATATGATAAGTACGCATGCATGACGTTGACAGCAGCGGTGCCGAAATGTACACGCACCTTTGTGGGATTTGATATATGGACCGTACGGGGTGAGTATCGGTCCAAATTTAGACCGGTCGAACCGGATCCAATTATATCAAAATTATATAAAAACATTTTTAGATATTTTAATTCCAACCATAAATTTCTTATTTTGTATAATTGTCTTAATTTTAAATACTAAAAAAATATATATACATATATTATTTACACATTTAATATTTTAATACTTTATTTACATAATATATATATTGTGCATTATTATTTTAATTTTTAATATTAAAAAATACTAATCAATTCAAATTAGATCAATATTATTTAATTCACCACCATACAAATAGGATAATGTTCATCTTATATTCGAGTATTATTTTATACAAAATTAATATATATTATGTCATAAAATATATATATATTATATTTACTTTTGCATTATATAAGAGTTAGATATCATATTATATGTATCATATATTAATATATAATATAATAATATATATTTATTATTGTATAAGATACTGAATCAGATATTATATTATATGTATTGTACATTAATACATAATACAATAAAATAAATTATATTTTCATACAAAATCAGACTTTGCACTATCAGTACTTTAATATTTTTGATTTAATTTTCTTATATCAAAATTAATTTTTACAATTTATTAAGAAAATAATTTGTATGACTGTTAGAGTATTTTAAAAATATATTAACCATAATTTTACCAAAGCCCATCAAATTTATAGATTTATTCTAAATATGGACCATAGATTTTGGTCCCCTTTATCTTGACAAAATAAATGGTAACCCCTTGCTTTCACATAAATATAAATATTATTTTAAAATATTATAGTAACTAATTTAAATTAAATATTAACGAAATTATTATATTTTATTCATAATAATATAAATTTTAAATTAAAATAAATATAATCAATTAAAAATATAATTAAATTTAATATTAAACAAATAAAACTATTATTTTTTTCTTCTATTTTTTCTATTTGATTTTATTGATTTAAGTTAGATTTGAATTAATTACAAAATGTACACAACAAAGAGATGCCAACATAAAATTCAAAGGTTATAAAAAGCTCGAACCACCATATTCTCTCATTGATTTCAAACATTTTAAAAGTATTCCATGGCCCGTTCATATGACTTAGAACACTATAATTAGCATTAATATTTTTATAGCGGAGAGTTATAATTAATTTGGTACTTAAATTCAACTCTAAAATTTTATTTTATTTTATTTAAATATTAAAGTTCCTTTATAAATAATTTTAATTAGTTTTTCTTATTTATTTATTTATTTTACAAATGCATTAGGATTTCGTTACTTCATGTTTTTAATTAAATGATGTTATATCTATTAATTACTTTCGTGATGTATAAAATTTAATTAGGACATTTTAAATATTAATAAAAAATATATATTTTAAAATAATATTTAAATATAATGTAACAATATAAATTTAATTAATTTAAGTTAAATTATATTAATCGTAAAATTATATTAATCATATATTAGAGATGGGATAGTGTTGGATGTGTACATTATTATCTCATATTCATACCATACCCGTTTTGAATTTATAATTTTATATTTATCGTAACACTCCAAATTTGAAACGCAATCAATTAATTTTGAATGAACAAAAACACTTTTGATTTGTTTAATTTCATGAATTTTCACTCATTTATCTCATTTTGATTTCTATTTTATGGCAGAACGAGTGTATAAAAATTAATTTATCGTCAAATGATAAAGAAATAATTAAAAGGTTAATTTTGGACCATTTTGAAAATAAATTCAGAAACCTGAGCATAATTGTAAATAGATGAGAGACCTGTTTGAAAAAAAATTTAAAAACAGAGGTCAATTCGCGAAAAGAGGATAAACAAGTCATGTAGATGTCCAGTCACCGACACGACGAATCACTACATGTCGTGTGGTGGCCATGGACTGTAATATCCAGGCCCAAAAATCAGTCCAGCATGATTTTTTTATTTTAAAAATATTTTAATAAGTAATTTTATTTATTTTAATTAAGTTTTATCGAATTTTTTTTTAGAAAAATGAATTAGGGACGAAATTGAAAGCAAATTTAGAAAAAATGAATGAAATTTTGAATTCGATATGTATTTTTGAAAGAAAAACTAGAAATAGAGAGTTAAAATGCAAATAAAAAAAGTTCAGCCACGTGAGATAGCCCAGTCAGTAACTTCGGTGAATCGGAGTATGCCGTGTAGCAATCCCGCTGACATCGGCATTGCGTGGGAAGCCACATAAGGGATCCGTGTGCCTAACAATTCGACAACCCAAATCTCATCCCACGTGCATGAATGGCCACGATACATTTCCTCTTTAGAGATGATCAAACGGATGAGATAGATCATGATGGACAGCTCGAATAATCAATAATGCAAAGCTCTAGGTGGACGATAGAAAATTATTTGGTCCGGATCTTATAGAGGAGACTACAGTCAAGATAGTTAAAATCAGGAAGATAATCCAGACAGTTCAGAGCAGGCAAAAGAGTTTTGCTGACACCCGAATGAAGAATTTGGAATTTGAGAAAAGTGGTCGAGTGTTTCTTAAGATAACCCATTTCAAGAGAATCAACATATTTGGAAAGAGGGAGAAATTAAATATCTGGTTCATTGGGTCATTTGAAATCTTAGACAGGATTGGTATGTCCGCTTACAGACTAGTACTATCTCCAGAGCTATCAAGAGTCCATAATATATTTTATGTATCCATACTACGCAAGTACAACCTAGACCTCTCACACATCTTATCCTATGAGCCATTCTCAATCCAGGAGGATCTATCCGATGAGGAGGTACCAGTAGGAATTATGGACAAAAAAAGCAGAGTGCTTCGGACAGAGAGATTCTTTTTGTCAAAGTTCTATGACAGAATCACACATAGAAAGATATCACTTGGGAGTTAAAATCAGACTTCAAAATACGATATCCTTAATTGTTTAACTAAGAGAGATGGTGACAAATTTAAGGGACCAAATTTTTTTAAGGAGAGAATAGTTGTAATACTTGAGCCCGAAAATCAGGTCGGTATGATTTTTTTTTTTATTTTAAAAAATATTTTAATAAGTAATTTTATTTATTTTAATTTAGTTTTATTGAATTTTTTGAAAAAAATAAATTATGGACGAAATTAGAAGCAATTTTAGAGAAAATTGGTGAAAATTTAAATTCAATTATGTTTTTGAAAGAAAAATTAGAAACAGGAGGTTGAAATGCGAAAAGAAAAGTTTGACCACGTGGACGGCCCAGTTAACAACTCCAACGAATCAGAGCCGTGTGGCAACCCCACTAACATCGGCACCATGCAATAAGCCATGCGAGCGATCTGCGTGCCCAGCAATGTGACGACCTAAATCTCATCCTACGTGCATGAATGACCCAGATGCGTTCTTTCTTTAGACGCAATTGGACGGACGAGATGGATCGTGGTGGGCTCAGATTCGCCCACACCATCAACCTAAATGGAAGACCATCGAATGGTCTTCCTCGCTCTACGTTGACGCAAACAGACAGTTTAAATTGAAGAGGAGAGGGTTTTTAAACTCCTATTCGCAGGGGAACCCAATCCTAACTGGAAGCCCCTCGCTGGAAAAGAAGAACCTGATGCTGGAGAAGAAGACTAGCCCCCTGGTTGACGCATCGGAGCCACCGCTGACCGTCAGAAAAGGTAAAAATTTGTCCTTCACTCTTGGAATACAATTTCGAGTCTCCCTGTAGCCATATCGGAGCAAAAGGGATAATGGGTGAGGCGAAAACTGCAGGTAAAGCTGGGTAGAGCCGCCGCAGCCAAAACTCTAAAACTCATCTGATAAGCCCATTCTCATTTTCCATTTCACATGATTCTTCACTATTATATTTACTATCCCTTTATGTGCAGGTTAACTAAAGGAGAAACCACCAGTCGCAAATGAGAACCAGTAGAGCTGCCACACCCAGAGACCCCCTACTGGTAGGTTCAATTTTTTTATTTTTCTGGCTAAACTGAGGCTTGCTAACGTATTTTTTTATAGAGATACGTGTAAAATTGGCTAAAATCAGCCAAAACTGACCAGGCCGAGGAGAACCACTGCTGTGCCAGAACTCTAAAATTGGCTTGAAAGAATTTATAATACTGATATTGGGTTGTGGGGATATTTTTTGGTATGTGATGAATATTTTAATTCCCTCAGAAAAAAGTTAAAAAACCTAGAACCTGATAGGAGGCGTAGTGGGTAGCACAGTGTTTCAAAATACCGATCCTAGTAAAAATTTCTTACCTTATTCTTTGTTACGGTAAATTGAGGCTTAATAATCAATAATTTTTATTTTGTGAAAATTAGAAAAAAAACTCTAATAATAATTACATGTCACTAATGAAAACGGAACCGGTCAGTGTACGATTGCTCTAATTTACTGTCATTTTCTTTTGTATTGCTTAAAATATTTACTATTAAATTATGTGCATTAAATTACTAGTTTGAGTTGTGTCCTTGATTATATGGTTTATTTAGTTTTCCCTGCACTGTTTATTTATTTATTTGGTTATTTGGTTACCCAGTTATGATAAACTATGTTGCTTGCTTAAATGTCTTGTAGGTTAATATGTAAATATGGAATGAGGTGTGGGCATGAATTTGACAATTGATTGATGATATGGATATGTGTATGAAAGGCTTACTAGGTACATTTAAAAAGGGTAGACAGGTCTGATACATAGAAAACCCTACTGTGAACATTATCTAAGCTAAACGGGACTAAGAGGTTCTATACTGGAAGAGTTTAAGAGATATAGTTCACCTTCATATCAGACAGAGTATCGAAGCGATGGTGTATTTGATTCCTATTATCGGATAGAGTGTGGGGACGACCAGGTTAACTGATAAACCTAGACATTGGTTTCACGAGAAGAGGGATATCCCTATAGACCCTCAGAGGTTCCAGTAAGTAAGTTAAAAAGAAAATTGTTAATCTTATGAGTATTTGTCTTTATAGGTTGATTTTGAAAAACTCATAACGGTAAGTGTAGCGACCCCGAAAATATCTAAAGGAAATAAATTATAATTTAAGTGCGGAAACATAATAAATATTCAAGGTTTACGTTCCCTACACAATAACTTAAATAACCAAATGAGGTTGCAGAATTCAGTCTTTAAAAAAAAATACAAAAAATAACGAATTAAACGAAAAATAAAGAAAACTAGCATCTACTCGAAATCCTCTTGCAGTCCGGGCTCTGGAACTTGGTCATCTTGATCTGAAATGGTTAAATAAGGAATGAACTACACTAGCCCAGTAAGGACATCACACTATATCACCGATACAGAAACAAGGGTTGGTAGAAAATAAAAAACACTAATGGAGCACTAAATTTAGTAAATTCATTTATCAATCATACAAATCATTTACCGTTCACTTACCATAGTGAGATTCATAAAAACAATCTATATAGATAATAATATTATACAGATCATGATTCCATATATAATCAGCAATCATAACACATATTATAAATCTATATCCATCATCAATCAATCAAACAATAACTATCACTTTTTTACCAGCATGCTGGTATCCATGGGGGTTCATAGGGATGTCCCCGCTACACGTGAATCCTTTCATTTAACATTCTCAATTACGAGTTGTCCCCATATCCTGTCCGGTATGAGTGCCAATTTACCAAATCTCAATACCCTGTCTGGTATGAGGGTGAAGCAAACCGTCCCCATACCCCGTCCGGTATGAACACCAACTTATCAAGTCTCCATGCCCCATTCAGTATGAGACAACGTTTACGGTAGGATTCTCTATTTACCCAGTCCGTCCACTATCTCTCAGGATATCTAGTAATACTGTTATTTCATCTATTCATTTCATCACACAATTTTTACCATTTAACCTTCATTTTTTTCGATTCAGCAGTAAACACATAGAATAAACCATACATGCATTCAAAATTATAAAATCAATTAATGAGGTACTATCATGCATTTGAATTGTAAAATAATCAACAAAGCAACAGTAGAAAATTTTTAATTTTGACTTCATTAGTAATCCATAATTAATTATGCACATTTTTTAAATTCACACAAATATTGTATTATTATTTATTTAGACTTCAATTCTATGGCAGAGAATACAGTGAGAGATCCTTACTCGATTTGATGTCCGAAAAGATAAGCGGTTCGACTGCGTCTACGGGCGATTCCTGAGTTCCCTAAATTTTTCTTCGGAAATTAAAATGCACCAATAGTATCTACAAATATCCCAAACAAATTCAAAATCAGTCACAGGGCTCACTTGGCCAATTTTAAAATTCCGGTACAGTGTAGCAGCGATGGTGCCTCCGTCCGTTTTTGCCTCGGGTCGGCTATTTTCGGCCATTTTTGGCTGAACTCGGTCAATTCTGTATCGATCTCTATGAGAAAATATGTTAAAGGGCATCGGTTGGCCGAAAAAATACGAAAAATCGAAACTAACCAGCGGTGGGGCTCTTCGGTGCGGCAGCTCCTCTGGCTCACATTGTGGTTGACTGTTTTCCTCCTATCAACCTATAGAGAAAGACACGGAGATCACAACGGTGAAAAATTACACAGAACGGGAATTAGAAAGGGCCTCATCAGAGGCGTTTCGTGAAATCTCTTGTGGCGCCGCCGCCAGACTTTGCCTATGTTTTCTGGCCAAATGGCCAGTTCTTTTTCTCCAATTTGGCAACAGGTGTGTTTAGAATTGAATTCCGAGCAAATTTTTTTTTATACCTTTTTTGGCAGTTGGAAAAGGGCTCTAGTGCGGCGACGATCTCTTTCTCAGCGGTAGGGTCTTCTTCTCTGGTGAGGGGGTCTGACAACTAGGGTTAGAGTTTGGTATGGATGGAGTTATTTATATCTGTTCGCTTTTGATCTAGGCTGTCCATTACGTTTGATTTGAATCGTCCAATCGCGATTAAATAGGGAGCGGGTCTGGGTCGTTCATCGCGATTCAATTTGGACCGTCCATCGTAATCTAATATGGACTGTCCGATCGCGTTTAAATCTGACCGTTCGATCGCATTTGCAGAGGAAACACATTTGAGCCGTTCAAGCGCGCGGGAACGGATCTGAGTCGTTCGATCGCGGGCACGCGGATCGCCCGTATGGCACCACGTCAGCGTTTGCTGCCATGCGGCGTGCCCTGATTCGTCGGAGCTACTGATCGGGTGTCCTACGTGGCAGAACTTTTTTAAATTACAATTTAACCTTCGATTTCTGATTTTTCTTTCAAAAATATCCTTAAAATCCAATTTTCACCATTTTTTTTTCAAAATTATTTTCAATTTC
>NW_019014655.1:1312156-1324617 GCF_000150535.2 Carica papaya | reverse complement strand
TATTTTGGGGTGTTACAATAAGTATGGAATAAACAATTTTCGCTATTGTCAAACGAGTTTGCTTGAATAAAGGGCTCCCATTAGTTATCTTATGATTTTTACCAACCTTCAGTTTTTCGTATCAGTGATTGGAGTGATATTCTTATTGAATTAGTGTAATTCACCATTTCATTAATCATTTTAGATCAAAAAGACCAAAATCCAGATCTTGATCAGCAAAAAGGTTGTGAGTAGTTCACATTCCAAACTCTATTCAAGTGCTAGTGGAGGTTAACCCCTAAGATATCTATTTATTTATTTTTAATTATTGTTAATTTTTTTTTCTTTTATGAACTAATGTAGAAGGAACATTCCCGTATCCCTATTGGGGATTTCAATTTACTGTGTAAAGAATGTAAACCCTAACTTTATTGTTCGCTTTCGCATTTAGATAATAAATCATTTTTTTTTAATTTTAGACTTTTATACGGGCTCCACACAGGAAGTCCACGTTGGCAATCTGTGTGTTAGATCGATCGAACGGTTCGGGGTCACTCCCGTGTGCGTGAACAACCCATATCTACTTCCTAAATAAGCTCGATCGGACGACCCACGTGCCTCACTGTCCCTTATATCGAACGACCCAGATAAATTTTTCAAATAAGCATGATCAGATAGTCCACGTGCCTCTGCGCTTCCAAGGATGGACGATCCAAATTGATTGAAGAGAGGTATTTAGATATCTCTTCATTCAGCCCCAAAACCCTAGCCGACACAGGGTTACCGGAGAAGAAGAAGAAGAAGGGTGGCCGAATGAGAGCTCAGCCACCAGAGAGACACTGACGCCACCGTGCCGGAACCCCAAAACACGTTGGTAAACCCAAATTTTCTTTTTGTTCTTCCCGTTTCTTCATCTTTAGCTGCCTAAGCGTTCCTGATGTAGGATAACTGAGAGAAGCTGCAAACCGTGTGAAAGGAAGGATGGAGCTGGGCTAAGCTACTGCATTGGAGAATGAAAATTACTGGTAAGGCCAAAATTTTCCCCTCATTTCTCCATAAAACACCTATTTCCCATAATTTAAAGTAATTTCCACCAGGAACAAACAAAAATTGGTTTGGTCGAGAGGGAGAAGTGCCAGATAAGGAGAATAAGATGGTGGAGCTCAGTAGCACCACCATGCCGGAACCCCAACCCAACCTCTGAAAACTCAAAAAATCTAAGAACCGGGAACCATTGCGAACCTTAGTGAAAAAATAGTGTCCTAGACTCTGACCCAGTGTAAGAATCCCTCAACCTCTCTCTGTTACAATAAAGCAAAGTTAAATTGATAATAAACAACAATATTAGATGGTCTTATGATTCTTTGACGATTAAATACAGGTTGCCGATTGAGCCAATAACCAATTTGTTTATTTTCGTTATTAGTTTAATTGTGTTACCTATTCGATGTTCTATCATCATTTTATATGTTTATTTATTTTTATTTCATTCTATTTTAGTTTATTTCATCTTATTTTACTCCAATATATATCATCTCAGTCGACCTAATTTTTTTTTCATTCTTCTTGCGTTATATCTATCTAGAATCGATGTATTAATTATGCATTTTAAATCATTGTGTTTTATTCTATCTCGTTTCATTATCATCTCCTACTATACTTAATATCGCATTGAAATGTTCATTGGTTCTTTGAGGAAATTGTGCACTGATGGTTAAGTGGAAAGATGGTGGAGATAAATTTCTGTAAGAGTTCGAAGCTCTGGGTATTATGCTTGAAATACTAAAAAATTTTTTTAGTCTGAAGCACTGTTATTTTTCTTATGATGCTAGGTTGTTTAATTTGATTTAGCTGTGACTAAGAGGTGTGTTAGGTTTGCTTTGCTATTGGTTAGTCGTGTGCTTCTCCATAAGTTTGGTAACGGTTAAATGGTTAATCCTTGTGTCGAATTATAGTAGCAGGCTATAATAATTGTGTTAGTCTGTGTTACAGCTGAGGTGGGCGGTAGTGGGAAGTTCCTCAGTTTCTTATTCTAAAAATAGATTTGTAATTTCTATAACATCATTTATTTTGCAATAAATGAATCTACATGTATGATTCCTGAAAAAAAAAATTTATAGATATAACATGAAAAGATTAATATGGTAAGACAGATGAATACCTATTTCGGGCAAAACAGTAAAGAACTCAACACTATATGTTTATGTGAATGTATACTTATTGTGATTAAATCATCATTATGATTTTATTTAGTGTTTTGTATTTGATAGACCACTAATCAAAAAAGAAAATATTAACATTTTCAGTAAAACGGACAAGAAATGCACTAACATATGGATTTCATTAAAATTTTACTTCATCGTTCGTTTTATATTTTTTACAATCATTTGATTTTTCGTTTCAGTGATAAGATGTTGATAGTTTTTATGAGTTAGTATAGCTAATTCATTTTTTATTAACCATTTCAAATCAAGACGACCAAAATTCAGATTCTGAACAGTAAGAGACCAGGTAAGCAATTATCTATTTTTGTTTCGTCAATTTTGAATACAAGTTAATAATATTTACGTGGTAGTAGTTTTTCCTGTTTTAAGTTCCGAAATATTCTCATAACTCCTATTTGAGCGTTTTAAATAAACGTGTAAAGAATGTAATATTCGAATCATTAATTCTTCTGGTTAATAAAATATTGAATATTATTATTATGATTTGGCTAAAATACTTGAAATCTCTAATAGAAGTTTTGAGCTTTTACATTTACACCTCTATATCTTATTAATTACAAATTTTTGTTGGTCTCATCCAAGACGTTGGTGGGACGAGTTAAGAATTACCCGCCCTCGAATGTTCATTTGTACTAACGAATGATATTCGGCTGCAATATAATTGACAAATCCTCCATCAACTAATCATTACATTTGATCCACTAATTATAATTAAAAAAACTATTTTGTTCAAGCTTAACTTCAAATTCCATTATAAAAAAATTTAAAAAAGCAAAAATGATTGGCAAGCCCAGGCCCATTTCGTTTCAGGTTCAGGCCCATTATTTGAACCCAAGTAATTTTTTTATGTGAGAAAATTGTAAAGACCCATTATCAAAGGCCCAAATTAAAAACGTAACACCAGCCGTGCTAAGTTATTTCTTCCTGATCTGATCACGTGCCACGTGGCAGTGATGATGAAATATCTGCCAGTTTCGTATTGTACTGTACGTTAATCCCATTTTATTATCCTGATTAAAAAATTAATTAACCCCATTTACTAACTGCAATTTTAATTTAATTAATTATTATAAAATATAGCACTAACCTGTAATATGTTTGGAATTTGGGTAATTAATTTCTGCCATGTCGACCCTGAACTTCCCCACTCTTCACTCTTCAGCACTTTGAACGAAATTGGTACGCCATCGTCAGCCCTCTATATTTCTTGTCGCGGAGACCATTGACAGGAACGACTGAGACAGACGGTGCTTTCTTCGATTGCTTTTCGGGCAAAAAGAGACAAAATTTCGAGAGAGAGTTAAAGGCGCAACTTTGTCCTGATTCTTCAATGGACATTCGGGAAAGTCGAGGTCTGTTTTGTTGTTAAATGAATTAGAGAGAAGCAAAGATGCGCCGAGAGATCTCGGTTTTGTTCCAACCCCGATATCTTTTTCTCTTGGTTTCCCTCTTAATTTTCCTTTTTCTCGCGATCTCCGGCTCCAAAAAGGTACTTCTTTCTGATTTTCTCTAGAACCCATTAATGTTTTTTTGGGGGTTCAATTTACCGATCTGGTTGTAGCTTAGACATTTTGTACTGTCCATTTGGATTAATACGCTACGTGGGTCGTTCTTCACTTCGGTTTTTATTGTTTCACTTGGGTTTAGGGAGTTTTCTCTGACGCGGATTTGTTGTTGTTCTGGAACTTATTGATTGTTGATTTAGGGCCACCGGGAAATGGACAATGCATTTGTTGTCTTTGATTGGTAATTGTAGTTAAAGAGTTTAGTGTCGTTTGATTTGTGCCATAAAAGTTTTTCTTCTTTCGATCTTCATTGATTTTGTCTGCTTTGCGTTAAATTCTTAGTTTCCAAACAGTAACCCGTGAGGCATACTTCTCTGGTCAACGAAAGAAGCAGCTCTTTTAGGATTTGATCATCTATATTTCCTGACAAATTTGTTTTAGCCTGCTTCATATGATCATTTCTCCAGAACTTTCTTCAGCTGGGTTATTGAGATGGAAGCTATTTCTTAAGTCTTTCGAAGGAGTGCTAGAATGTTAGATTTTGTTCTTGGTTTTGTTGGCATCAGCATTCTTTCTTGACTGAAGGAGCAATACCACTTTCAGCTATTATTCATGTATGTGCAACTACCGGCCATATTCTAGGAATGTAGGAGAGACCCCTTGGGGGTTTTATTCTTAAGTGTTGATAGTAGTAGAATTTCAATATTTCTTTTAGGAAACATGCTGCATTTGCTTGAGTTTTAGCATGCTCATGTTGCATTGCAGGTCAGGGAGAGAAGAATAGTTAAAACTAGTTATCCTTTTTTTAGTTTCCATTTTAAAGATATGGCTGATCATTGGTTCTTTGAGGAAATTGTGCACTGATGATTAAGTGGAAAGATGGTGGAAATTTCTGTAAGAGTTCGAAGCTCTGGGTATTATGCTTGAAATACTAGCAAAATTTTTTAGTCTGAAGCACTGTTATTTTTCTTATGATGCTAGGTTGTTTAATTTGATTCAGCTGTGACTAAGAGGTGTGTTAGGTTTGCTTTGCTATTGGTTAGTCGTGTGCTTCTCCATAAGTTTGGTAACGGTTAAATGGTTAATCCTTGTGTCGAATTATAGTAGCAGGCTATAATAATTGTGTTAGTCTGTGTTACAGCTGAGGTGAGCGGTAGTGGAAAGTTCCTCAGTTTCTTATTCTAAAAATAGATTTGTAATTTCTATAACATCATTTATTTTGCAATAAATGAGTCTACATGTATGACTCCTGAAAAAAAAAGATCTATATGTATGACATGAAAATTTTATTGGATATTTGTGTTTGGTTTGTTTCAATGTAGGTTATACTTAACTGGAACTTGATTGTCATCATAAAAAATATAGCTTTGTGAATTGTTCTTATGAATTTCGTCCTCCAAATTGATGCTTAGGCTGAAGACAAGAATGTTGAGGAGACATATGAAATTACTCACAGGGTGTACCTGGATGTGGATATTGAGGATCAACGGCAAGGTATAACTTTTGTATTTTCTTCTATCAATCTGTGATGAAGAGATACCTTCTTCTTTATTCACAACTAAACAGAAGATATTGGCGTTTGAAGTGAATTAAATAGTCCTCTAATATACCTCTATTTTTAATTTTGAAATTTACATCTGAATTTTGCAGGCAGAATTGTAATTGGATTATATGGTGAAGTTGTACCAAAGACTGTTGGTATGTGCTCAGTTTTCTGCAAATAATTTGAGGATCTACCAAATATTTATTTAAATCGATAACCAGCTAGTCACAGATATTCTAAACTACGTGGTATATGTGCATGATGTGTGATTGCCTCATGTATGATTTGTTTCTTTTGCAGAAAATTTCAGGGCTTTATGCACAGGTAGTTGGGGCCGCTTTCTTCTCTCAATAGTTTGCTTATTGGACACCAGATCATATCACAACCTAGGAGTTTTTGTTATTAATTTGTTCCGTTTTACATTTTCCTTTGTCAAGTGCAGGGGAAAAAAGCAAGGGTTCTAGTGGAAAGCCTCTCCATTATAAGGGGACACCATTCCATCGCATAGTACCCGGATTCATGATTCAAGGTGGAGATATAGTTTCTAGTGATGGGAAGGGATATGACTCAATATATGGTGGCACCTTTCCTGATGAGAACTTTAAGATAAAACATTCGCATGCAGGTGCATTGACTACCACTAGTTTACTCAATTTTGTTGATTCGGTTTACAAGATCCTTGGGCTTTTTAATATTTTCGACTACCCTGATCTCTTCGTTTCTCTCAATCTTCAAGTCTGATGCTTTACTTTGTTGTGATTAATTATTGACTGCTTTTGCAGGTGTTATTTCCATGGTTAATTCAGGGCCAGATTCCAATGGCTCTCAGTTTTTTATTACTACTGTCAAGGCCAGCTGGTAAGATATTCTTTGGTTCTCTGCTGCATATGTTTTCTCTCTTAGAATATAGAATTGACTGGGGGTGATAGTGACCCTCGGAACTGTAGTTTTCAAGAGCTTAGGACCTATCAATATGTGTTTTTCTCTTGTTTGGAGGGTGGGTCTGGGACAAGGCTGATGTTCAGTAATTCTATCATCTACATATTGTTTTTTTTTTGGGAGCGGGTGAGCAAAGAGCAGCAATTTAATTTTGTGAAAATATATGCTTGGCCATTGGCCGTTTGGCTTATGTTATTGCTGCATCATGATTGCTCCTAGGTTAACTTATGTTGTGAGTGCGATAATGTTTGTGTTAACAATCTAGGTTGGATGGAGAGCATGTGGTTTTTGGCAAGGTAATTCAAGGCATGGATACCGTGTTTGCCATTGAAGGAGGAGCTGGAACCTACAGTGGGAAACCCAGGAAGAAAGTTGTAATAGCTGATTCTGGAGAGATACCAAAGAGCAAGTGGGATGAGGAAAGATGAAAAATCTTCTTATATTTACAGCAGAGTTTTTTCTGTTGATTTTGCTGATTTCTTGTTGGATAATTGGTTCTCTTGTATCATGTCCATGAAATTTTTTGTCATGATTTACATCCTAGAGTATTAGGCTCTTCCTGGAAATATTGTATTAGGTTCTTCTGGGAAATATCGTAGCTTCATTTTTTTTTTCTTACTGTATAACTGTTATTAATACGAATATTATCAGTTTTGACTAATCAGAATGAAATGATCTTTCTTCACTTCACTTTCTGGCTTGTGCATCTAGTTTCTTCCCCTTCCTCTTACTTTTTACCTGTTAGAGTGAGAGAAGCAGCTTAATATCCAAATGATCAAGGCTGTGAGCTCAGCACGCATTGTTAAGCAATACAGGAAAAAGTAAAACATTAGGACTCTCGTTTTTTAGAGATCTAACATTTTTATTTTGCTGATAACTTGTTTGCTCACTCACATATTGTTTCAAACTCTGAATTTTATTACAAATCAGAATCCAGCACACTTTTAGACTTTGCTTGATATGTCATGCAAATGAAATTTATAAGACATAACACAACTGTTTTCATGGGCGAAATTTGCAGGAAGTCTTGAGCTCTTCTGCTGGTTTATCTCCTGCAAATCCACTGTCAACCCATGCAGAGTAACCTCCTCCCATGTTACTCACATGCTCATAGCCCTGCCTCCAACCAAAGATTTTCCTTTTTCATTTCAATCAGTCACAATCGAAAAATTGGAGAGAATAAACGTGTGATGAATTGGCAGATTTCTTTTAGCCTAGTATGAACCAACCTTATTCATTTTTGTTAGAATTAAACATTTGGGAGAAGTGTTCAAGGATTACTTAACTGTATTTAGAAGATCAACACAAGCACGGATCGATCTTCCTCCAGAATTGCAGGCCTTCACCATAATTAACAGAACGGAGGTTAGAGACAGCAGACAGTGTTTTAACATTACTTTCATCCAGCTCTGTCATGCATTCTTAATTTCATAGTTCAGTGATACGATATCTTTCGGATAAGTTTTCATTTCAACTAGGCCTTCTTTTGCTCTTTTATATTCTTGAAATTAGTCAAACAGAACTGTCGAATTGCATTTGGTTTAATTCTTGTTTAACTCTTACTCAATCAAGAATGGGATTTGATTTCTATTATCAAGGAATTCTGGGTTGAGAAATTCTTACCACGACCAAGAAATCATCCTTCTTGTAAACTGACGATACTTGGTTGAGAAATTCTGGGTTCTTCACTTTACCTGGGTATACATATAGAATTAGACTAAATATTATATCTATACATCCAAATTATGCATATTTACCTTCTTGTGTGCTTAACATGTAAGGAACGTTCGAGGCACTGTCAACATGTCCTCTCATGAACTCCTCTGTTGTCCTGTTAATGCGACAGATTACTTATGGTTCTTCAGTTATAAACTTTTCTTCTTGACAAGATTCATTGATATTTCATATCTTTACAATACTACGGACTTGTATGATGGGATTTGGCTTACAGATTATAGATTTAACTGTATATTAATGAAAAATTACCTGACATCAAGGTACCGATGTCCCGATATGAGGAGGTCTTTGGCAACCTTCACATCGACAGTCACAACATCTTCAACCCTGGAAACCCGAAAAACTCCATTGCCCATCTCAGAAATCTCAAGATTATACATATATGTAGGTATATATGAATATATAGAGTAAAGAGTTCTGGATTGAATTGAGTTAAAAGGAAGTCACCTTTTCGAGTCATCCATGGATAGAAACTGTAGTAGAAGGTAAGCTTGGAAGAGAAACTCACCACGTCAAATTCATAAATGCCTGTTTGGTTTTTTATAAAGAAAGCATGAAGGTCTCTGACATTTATTTATTCTAAAACACTAATTAAATCCTAATAATTGAGAGAACGTATATGTAATTTGACTTTCATTTTCCATTATAATATATAGTTTTTTTTAAAAAAAAATAAAATGGTTATTCAGTAATTTGAAAATTTATATTTAGATAATATAATCATTTATAAAAAAAAGTATTTATTTATTTATTTATTGTGTATTAATTAAAATAATAAATTACTACGGAGTAAAATATATTCACATTTTAGTTACTTTGTAAAAAAATAAATGTTAATTTTATTAACTGAGAAATTTACCAGCTGTATGTTAATCTATTTCATTATTTTAAAAAAAGCAAATTGCAATAATGAATTATATATATATATATATACACACATACACACACACACACACCAGAGAGAAAGAACTGGTGAGCTTGCTTCCTGCAGAAACAACCAATTTGACTTTTAATTTTTTATTTTTGGCTGATTAAATGGTATCTTCTACTTCAATTTTCTCATATATGATGAACTATTTCTTTTAAGTTTAATTTCTAATTAATTAATTAAGAATTAATTTATTTCTTAACTTCATTTTTTATGATGAATTTACTCTCACTTATTAACCAAGTAATCGCATCTTAAAAAGTGGAATTATTTCAAAAGTAAATCAAATGGACTTTAAATTAAAAAAAATATATATATAAAATAAAATATATTTAATTTGCATATTTTATGGGATTAGGTGGCCCTCATCACTTGAGCACAAGTATATTTAATATTTTTATATTAATAATAATATAATTTTAAATAAAAATATAAATTATTTGTCAAAAAATATTAGTTGCTGTTAATGTTAAATTAGTAAACAATCACTTAATGTTAATTTCATACTTATTTTAATCAAAAATACAATTTTAATTTGAAGATGATAATAAATTAAATTCTAAATTCCATAAATATTATGAACTTATCAAACTATTAATCTAATTTAGTAATATGCCAAAAATTAAAGTTTTGTTTTTCTTTTTTTTTTTTATTTTAAAAAATTAAAGTTTAATACGAACAAAAATATTTGGCAAATTTATATATAAATTTATCACTATCATTATTCTTAATTATCATTATTAGCGTAATTATCATCTGATTAATATATCGCCATCGCCTATGCCATCTTCTTCCCAACCCGACCACCGCCAACCCCAGCATCTTCTTTCTTCATCCATACACAGTCAACACCCAAATAAAACAAAAAATAAACATAAATTAAATTAATAGAAAAGGTTTCCAGCTCGCCTACCACCAACCCGTCAGACCCTGAATCCCACCACCATCATCTTCTTCTTCTTTCTCCTTTCTCTCTGCTCTCTTATCTGGAACAGTACTTGCTCTCTCTGCAAAACCCGACTCTGCCGAACTAAAATGAGCGCCGCTGAAGAGGAACCCGGCAGTAAACCAGTTTCGCTCTACAACTCTGGTACAGCGTCGCAGCCGCTTCTCTCCAAGCCCATCTCAGCAATCGAAGAACCGCCCCTGCGAGTTGACCCGGAGGAGCCTGACCCGACCCACTACCTCCAGATCTCTTACAATTACGGACCCAGGTCATTCAAGGACCTTCCCTTCCTCATTCTCTTCGTCCTCACGGTGATCTTCACTTTCGCTTTTGGTATCTTCTCAATCTTCCACAGGAACACCAACTACAGCAGCCTCTCTTCCTATACTTACGACCCTGCTTCGACTTCCTGCGTTAAAACCTCGCTTTCTCTGTCATCTTCAGCTGAGGATTACTGGGTCCTCGGTGCTCAGCTGTTATCTTCTTCGAGTTCAACTTCTTTCTTGAAGGATTTGACATGGACCCTTGTGGTAACTCTGGTTTTAAGCGCGCCCATATGTTTTCTTCTGCTTTTAGCTCTTAAACATTATGCTAAACAGATTGTATATGCGACCCTTCCTTTCTTCGTCGTCTTGCCAATCTTCTTCGACGTTTACTGGTTCGTTGCTTGCACTGTTAGCCCTACTTGTCGCGATGCATTCCCTCTGGCTTACAGAATTCTGGTCCTTGTGCTAGTGTTTTTTGCTATTGGAATAATTATCTGGATATTTATTGCTAATTGGCACAGAATCCAGTTGACTATTAGCATAATCGGGGTTGCCTCAGATGCATTATCGAAGAATTTGGGCTTATTTTTGGTGCTGCCATTGTTGGTTATCGGTTTGGTAATTTACTACGTGCCGATTGTAGTGTTCTTGGTGTTTTCAAGATTTAATGGGAAGATTGTGCCGCGAGAATCCGATGGAGAATTCCTGTGTGTTTGGAAGCAGGACAGCTGGGTGCCGGCGTACTATACATTGGCCACCCTTACGATGCTCTGGTCTTGGGCTGTAATGGTGGAAACCCAGGTTTATGTCATCAGTGGAACTATTGCACAGTGGTATTTTTCGAAAGAGGAATCTACTCCCAAGCGGAGCATTAGAAATTCGTTGAGGTGATTTGCTGCTTTTCCTTTCTTTGTTAAGATGTATTTTTGTGCTTCTATGTGTTGTTTTGGTTTTTTTCCCCCAAGTTTACAGTAGCAATTGGCCTTGACTTTTGTGCTTCTTGATTCAAAGTTCAAAATTTAACATTTTTAGATCATAGTTGTTGGATTAAGTCTATTTTTAGCATCAGAACTGATTTATAAGTTATTTTATGAGATTTTAGTGTACTGGAGCTCATATTTGAAAGAAATTATTATTTCTAGAGCAAATTATAGTGAATTTGGATTCATACTTTTTCACGGACCTTGATCGGACCACGTAAATTTTGTCAGTTTACCTTCCTCTCTTGATTTGCTTGTTTACTTTATCACATTGCAAAATAGGTGAAATATTTTATGAAGCATTGGCAGTTCATGATGCACACGGGGGGATGTTGATTTTCATTTCTTCCGGATGGCAGAGATTGTCTTTTGGCATGGCTGCATAGGCTTTATTTGGGCAAGAAGTAACGTGGGCGCGCAGCACCCATTAGTTTGTCAATCTGGTGTCTTTGAAACACTCAGCAATCATTGATTCCTATAGACTGTTGAGCTTGTGTTGGAAATGAAATTGAGCTTTGATCTTGACCTTGAACTAGGATATGGATGTGTCTTTAAGTTGGGGGACTTGAATTCAGCTCCAATCTCTGAACTGTTGAATATACCCTTGCTTTGGGTATTTGGACAGGGTTGCGTAGCCAATTCTTGAAGCTTAAAATAGTTTTATGTTCTCAGGTCCTGCTTAAGTTATTGTATTCCAAATTTGGATTAGTTTACATGTAGATTTATATTGGTAGCTGCTGTCCTAGCTACTGCCATGGCTGTCAAGGTTTGTCAATTAGGTGCCTATGCCTTTTCTTCTGGTGCAAATGAAGTTGCTTACCAACAAAAAAAGTTTTGATCTCTTGGCTTGTTATGCTTCCACTGAGTTCTGTTTGATTTTTGTTTTCCTGTGAAAAAGTTTTAAGCTTGAAACTCATCTCATGTTGACATGCGACGCAATTATATTTTCATTACTAGTCTATTCATGCTCCGTTTTGTGACTTTTCGATCGTATTGTATCTTCTCTTTCTTCATTTCAAAAAAAAAATGTATATTCTCTTTCTTGAGCTTCTTGACCACACATTTACATGTAATCACTAACTGACACATTTCCTCACCTTATATCTGTGGTTGGCAGAAATGCATTTGGTCCATCATCTGGAACGATATGTTTCTCTGGACTGATTATTTGTGTAGTCCGTTTTGTGCGTGCTGCTGTTGATAGTGCAAAACAAGAAGATGCCCCCGGAATTGTTAATCTTATTCTGCGGTGCTTTGTTAATGCTTTACTGATAGCTGTAAAATTTCTTAACAAGTTCACCATCAACTTTGCAGCAATCTCTGGCGAGGCTTATTGCACTTCTGCAAGGATGACATATGAGCTTCTAGACGTACTTCTCTCGGCTGTATTCGTGAGACTGTCTCCACTCGTTT
>NW_019014655.1:1296238-1311903 GCF_000150535.2 Carica papaya | reverse complement strand
TCGGCTGTTTTCGTGGAGACTGTCTCCACTCGTTTGTTAGCTGGAATCATTTTGTCTTCAGCAATCTATGCCATGTGGTGAGTGAAATCTTAATTTTTTTAACTTATTTCTAAAAGCTGTGGTGAGTGAAATCTTAATTTTTTTAACTTATTTCTAAAAGCTGTGGTTCGTTTCATGAGTCTTGAGACATGTGACTGTTTCACATGGAGGTTCTTGCAGGCTATTTGCCTGCATGGGCTCATAGTTATATCTTCCAATAAAATGATGGCAACCATCTCTCTTTCAGATTTTGATACGGGATAGCCCGAAAAATGGCTTGGGCAATAACAATATGTGACGTATGATTCCAAGACAATAGTTAGTTGCAGTAGATAATTGGTCTTTGCTATCACTGTTTCATATGCATTGTTGATTGTTGATCACTTCATTCGTCCATGTTATGAGAATATACATTACTCTATCAACGACGTGGTGGTCGAGAGGTATAAAGCCAATAGTCTAAGCAGGAGGTCCAGGTTTGCTAACCTTGAGGCTAATTCAGAGAGTTTAACTGAGGTTTTTGGGTAATCCCATACCTTAGATGAGATCCAGTTTGATGGGTTGATTGGATCACTTGCTCTTCGTTGGGATTTTGGGGATGGGAAGATTGTTAGAAGAAGAATAACAATTATGTCTCAATCCGAACATTTTATAATGGATGATACTCCCAACGGGTGTCCATAGGGAGTAACCCTACTGGTAAATTTTCCTCTATTTTTTCAGGAAAAAGGAAGAGACTTTCCACTTAACTATGACATTATGGGCATTCTGTATAATTTCAAAATTTCTTTAGGTTTTTCTGTAATTCACGACTAAAGTTTTTGCAGCTTCCTCCAAGTAATCAATAATAATGAGTCGGACTGGTTAAACTTCTTTTCTGGGACTTCATTCTTTCCTTTGTGATTCGATATTGACTCTGAATTTGCAAATCTTCACAGGCTTGTGCTATTCTAAAGGGGGCGAGCAATCTTGGTGCCGATTCATATGCAGTGGCTTCTCTTGCATGGGTTCTACTGATTCTCGTTTTGGGTTTCTTTGTACACGTGTTGGACAACGTTATTGATACCGTATATATCTGCTATGCAATAGATAAGGATCGAGGAGAAGTCTATAAACAGGAGGTGCACGAAGTTTATGTGAACCTACCGATAAGTAGAAACCAGAGATTTCATTTTGCCCCTACGCCGCTGGATGTGTAGATGTTGTCGAATGTGAATTCTGGGTTTTTCTTAACTTGTGTTTGTGTTGCGAGTTGTTAAATTATGATTGCTTGGTAGCAAATTGTGCATATACTCACTTTCAGTGATTTACCTTGTACAAACTTCTGAGGATTGTGCAATAAAAAGAGCTAAAATTTCAGAGAACTTAAGTGAGGGATGATTATTGATTGTTGATTGTAACCAGACGGTGATGCAGGGGTTTTAAAGCATGGATTTCAATATATTCTTATATCCATATTCACTTTACAATTTTAATCATCTGGAATTTATCATCTTGTAATAAGTTATTTTATATAAAATGTCTGATTGTATCTTTATTGATAATTTAGTAAGAATTAATTACTAAAATTCAATAACTAAAATCTCTATTAAATTACTAATCAAAATATAATAACTTATGAACATTCACTCAAAATAATTTCTCATCGTCCTTTCTCTCTCAAAAGATTACTAATAAATATGGCAAATCTGGAATTTCCAAATATACTGAGGTCGAAGAAGTAGAATTCAAGGGTAG
Source organism: Carica papaya (assembly GCF_000150535.2). Next base: position 1,310,127 of record NW_019014655.1, on the reverse strand, counting down.
AAAAGAAATTCCTGAAAATTTGAGTGGCAAGAAGTGATAAAACAAACGATTCGGGGGGCATAAACGCAAAGATTGAAAGGTAATTAAATTCCTTCCCTCTATATATAATGTAATACGATTACACAACTAAAAATCCAAAATTTGCCCGAGCTTTGAGTACCTTCTCTTCCACGATAATAAAGGTCTCAGCTTTCTGAAAAACCAATGGTTCTCGAGGTAAGAAACGGGATGACTCTCTGATAATGTCTTTAGTCGATTAATCTTCTTTCATTATACTTTGTTCTTAATCCGAATAATCGAAATTAGGGTTTTAGATGATAGTCTTGTCTTAGTTACTTAATCGAAATCAATTGATCAGGCGACGATGATATGCATTGATAACTCTGAATGGATGCGAAATGGAGACTATTCTCCGTCTCGATTTGAAGCTCAAACGGAAGCTGTTAATCTCATATGTGGAGCCAAAACTCAGGTACTTGGACGGGACTCGTTGTTATATGTATATATGAGGTCCTCTATTGGCGTAATTAGGGTTTTCCCTGGAATTTTGAGTTTAATGTATAAAAAATTGTGGAAATGGCAGTCTAATCCGGAGAACACTGTGGGAATTTTGACAATGGCGGGTAAAGGGGTTCGTGTTTTGGCTACTCCTACCACTGACCTTGCAAAAATATTGGCTTGCATGCATGGTATGCCGTAATTTTCATTTCCTATTTATTTCTTTGGTTTACCCTTGTGTTTGGCATGTTACCTTCACAGCCTGTTTAGGCGGCAATTACAAGTATGGTTTAATCATTTTGATTCTCCAGTCTGTGTAGGTTGCAATTACAAGTATGGTTTAATCATGTTGTCTGTTTTATGATTAAAGGGTTTTTGGCTATGAAAGATTAAGCAATTTGTTACCCTTCTGTTGAGGGTTAGCAGGAATTTGCTTCTCGAGTCTATTAACAAAAGATACGGTTGTTGACAGCATTGACTATCTTAGTTTTGGTGCTGGAGTAGTATTAAGTAATTAACTATTGATGACATTGGCAAATGAGTGCTGTCCCATCTGTTAGAAATTTGTTTTTACCACCCATGTGGCACATTGAAACAAGTACCGGTGCTGTCTTGAACTCAAAAAGGTAAGAACTATAAGGTTTTTGGTTTGAAACATTTTGGTTTTTCAGTTAAACAGATATGCCTTGCAAATTTCAGCAGTTCTTTTATTCGTGTCTTCAGAAGGCAATAGAAAATCAAAGTCCGTTCATTGTCAGTTTTTTTATATTGACATGCAAATAACTGTCTATACACAAAATTTCCCCCCTCATTTTTGTAGGTCTTGACATGGGTGGTGAGTTAAACTTAGCAGCTGGCATCCAGGTGGCTCAATTGGCTCTTAAGCATCGCCAAAACAAAAATCAGCAGCAAAGAATAATTGTTTTTGCTGGAAGGTAGAGTATCTTCTTGTCTTTCCTGTTTGTTTGAATTGGCATCTTACATATTTGTTCGTTGGTTGTGGTTGCAGTCCTGTCAAATATGACAAGAAGGTACTGGAGATGATAGGAAAGAAATTAAAAAAGAATAGTGTAGCTCTTGATATTGTAAATTTTGGGGCAGAAGATGATGGAAAGCCGGAGAAACTGGAAGCCCTTCTTTCAGCTGTTAACAATAATGACAGTAGTCATATAGTTCATATTCCACCCGGACCGGACGCTCTTTCCAATGTGCTTCTCAGGTGGGCTTACTCCTCTTTCTGCCTCAGTTATTTAGTTTCAGTCTGTGGTATTACTGGGAACACCTCAAATCTTTAGCTTGACTCTCATGTATGCTCTCCAGAAAAAAAGATGGTCTTATATATCTATATAAAGTGGCACATAGTTTTAACGAGGGTGGAAAAAATTACAGAAAAGATGCTGAAGAGTTTCATAGTAATTGGTTTTTGTGGATTACAGAGCAAATGCTAAGGTGGTGGCTTATTATGTTAGCTAGTATGTGGTTCCGTTCCTGTGTTTGGTGGCTAGCGAATTAAATGGTTACTAACACAAGGGTTCGAGCAATGCCATTAAAAAACATGCATCCTTCTTTCTTATCTTCAAATATGTTAGCTAGTATGTGACGCTCAGTGAATAGTGAATCTTGAAGAGGATAAAGAATATAGTGTTGATGTGTTTCACACTTATGTCAAGTAACACAATTATGGAAATTGTGACAGCACACCTGTATTTACTGGGGATGGAGAAGGAGGAAATGGCTTTGCCGCCGCAGCTGCCGCTGCTGATGGACACTTTGATTTTGGTGTAGATCCCAATATAGATCCTGAGCTGGCTCTTGCACTTAGAGTGTCCATGGAAGAGGAGAGAGCAAGGCAAGAAGCTGCTGCCAAAAGGGCTGCTGAGGCTGCTGCTCAACAAGAGAAAGGGGAGGAATCATCTTCCAATTCGCAGGATGTAACAATGGCTGAAAGTGGGCACCCTGTTACTGCTGAAACAACAGAGAAAAACACTGATCGAATGGTTATACTCTCTGTCTAATGCTTTTACTGCTTTGAATGTTACCTTTTCTCATCATTGAATGCGTTATAAATTGGTGCTTTCTTTTGGTAATGGATTTTGATATAGAAGATTTTGGCAGGATGAGGAGAAAGTCGTACTGGATCAGGCTCTGGCAATATCAATGGATATCCCTAGATCCGATCATTCCATGGGTGATACTGCTAATGAGGATCCTGAGTTGGCCTTGGGTAGGTTCTTCGGCATTTATTTTATAAGGATGCTTGTTCAGCACTCTTTACTCCTGGTTATTGAAATTTTATCCACAATATGCCTGGATCACACCCATCAATATCGTTAATTTTATTGGTGTGTTTTCTGTACATGTCCAAAGTGCAAAAATCCTAATCCTTCAAAGTAAGGTTTTGTTACTCCTGGACATTCTTCTGGACCCAAACAAGGACTAGATAATTTTTCCCTGAATTATCTTGACTACATTCCCTATCTAAGCAGAGAGTTTTAGTTGACTTGTACTTTAAATTTTTGCTGATAATGCATTAGTCAGCTATGAACCTTCAAGGTGTACTGATTTCTTGGTTGCCTGCATGCAGCTCTTCAAATGTCCATGCAGGAAAGTGCTGAAGATTCATCAAACCAGTCAGATGTTAGCAAGGTCCTGGGAGATCAGGCGTTTATGTCATCTATCATTGCATCTGTAAGTTTGCTTGAATCTGAATTAACAATTTCTTGAGTAATAACTTTTTTAATATGTTCCCTTGTACCCTGACTTTATTGTTTGCAGCTTCCTGGAGTTGACCCGAATGATCCTTCAGTTAAAGAGTTGCTTGCATCTTTGCAAGGCCAATCTGAGGTTTGTTCCTGAAAACTTCACGGACTATCATGCCACTAATCTCTTTCTTTATGTGCCTTCAGATGTTTAAATTTCTCTTCAAGTTAGCTGGTAAGGATTGCCTTTTTTGTAACTTACTCTATTTTCTTTTTGGGGCAGTCCGAACAAAAGGAGGAAGAACCATCAAAAGATGACAAGTAAAAGCTTGGTTTATTTTAATCAAGATGGCTTTGGTATGTACCTTCTAATGAATATTGATGATGCTTCACTTTGTTTGTGGCTAAGGAGGGCATTCATCATTTATGCTCCTAAAACATTTGTAAGCCAACAGGCCGGTGCTCTAAAACTCAAATGGGTATGGTAATGATTTCTTAATGTAGTTTGGCTATACTTCAAATCATTATGAACTCTCCCTTCCCCTTAGGGTTATATTTGAAACAAAAAAATTCAAAAAAAAAAAAAAAAAGGAAGGAAAAATGCACATGTATATTCATTTCTGTTGACATATTTACCTTTTGGAACAAATTCATACATTTTTTTGGTTTTTATTTGCATATCTACATATAATAAAACTATGATGGTAAAAAGTTAGTCTTTAAAATCATAAAAAAAGTGATTTTATCTGAATTTTTATGTGGAACTAGAATAATGTATTTTAAATTTTGTTCTAATTTTTTACATCAACACTAATATGAGGTTAATTTTATAAATTTTTTTTTGAATTTTAAGTTATTTTATAAATTCCTATATATACGAAAAACAAAGCCTAGAAGGGTAAGTATTTGTTCAATGAAATACACATTTGTTTTAGAGTTCATGTGTTCCAAACAAAAATACCAATTGAATGGTCCAATGATATTTGTTACAAATTCTATCTTTGTTTTTCTAGATGAAATTTTTACTATCACAATTAAATTTAGTGTAAATTTTCAAATGAATCAATCAAAATTACTTATTTGTTTATGAGAATAAGTAACCATAAGATGCATATATAAATTGACAACCATATATGAATACAAAATTTTTGTAGAAGAAAATTATATAATAAAATTTGAAGTGTACTAATTATATCTATAAAAATCTGTCAACCTATATACGATCCTAAAACACCTAATGGTTTGTTCTTAACAAAATCATTGTACTTAATCTACGAGATTATCCCACATCAAAATTTGAAGATGTTACAATAACTTCCTCTCTTGCTGCATACTTTTTCTTTAGACTTCTCTCTTACTGCATACTTACAAGGGAAAAAAGCTGAAACTTTTCCTGGAATGAAAATGTTGAAGTGCAGGGGACCAAAGAGGATGCTACTAAACCAATATGCCATTACAAGACCTTGAATGAAGCATCAACAATTTTCTGCACCCTTAAACTTACCCCACAAGAAATGGGCAACTCCTGTGCCAAGTATCCTACCCACTCAGAGACTAACTGAACCCTGCCCTTACACCATAGAGACAACAGACCAACCAAACTTAGCTGGGCCTGCCTGCTCACCTTTCCACTAGTGGCTACAAATTAAGCACTTCCCCTAAATCTTTCAAAGCTTACTTTTTACTCACAGATTAAGCTGCACCACCAACTAGAATGCTTCCATTAAGAAGAGGTTAAGAGGATAGCTTCAAGATTCACGGGTCCAAACTGGCCATTAAGTCTTACAACCACACCTTGGATTCTCACTTTCCCTATTGGGTTTTAGTCATTAGTGAGATCTTAGCTTCTTGGGTTATTATAATTTTACTGGCTATTACAATTTTTTTTTTTTTTTTGTTTTATAATAAAATAAAAGTAAAAAAGAAAGTTTTGGAACACAGAGTTGTGGGATTATGGTGGGATGGTTTTGGTTTTGGGGTTAAGTAGTAGGGACACCCCTTCACATGAAGGCTACTGTCTCCTCTCCCTTTCCATATCCGGTTTCTTCTATTAGGCTGTTATGTTCCAGATTTTAGTGCTTGTATTCTTCTTCCTCTTTCAACCCTATTCTCTCTCTGTGTCACAGCGACATCGTTCTGTTATTATAAATATTTTTCATGTTTATCTTGAATGGGAGTCTTAGGTAATGGGTATGCAAGATTATTATCTTTTTATAGAATATATACATATATAATAATAATTGAATGGATGGGTGTGTTGGCCCCCCATCTTCTATGTTTGCTTTAGACTATTTCATGGGAAAAAACGACAGAGCTTGGGAATGTGAAATCTTGGACTTTCATGGCTGAAATAATATAACTAATATTCGAAAATTAGATCTTTACTGATCTAGTACTACCTTCTAAGTAATTGATCATATATAATTATAATGATAAACTGATTAGAATCTGGAGAGATGATCGGCAGGATACATCCAATAGTAAGAAAATATAGCAAACTTTGAACACTTTACATCAACCACTCTGATATACTATGATAAATAATTTCTTAATCTGATTATATATATATATATATATATATGTATGCATGTTCTTTAAAGTTCTTGAACTGAACTGAAATCTGAATCCAGTTCCTGTTCACTTAAACTCCTTTGCTTTCACGCAAAGGGACTTTTTGAGTAACACAAAGATGGATAGATGGGGATGTAGGTGTTTGATCCGAGATGGGACCACCGTTTTTTCTTCTTGCCTGGTGTTTTTCTATGACTTTTACCCCACCAATGCGTAGATACATACATACACACACATATATATATATATTCATATCCTGTAACCTGTATCAGTCTCCTGTTCTTCTTTCTTTTTCCTTGGGAAAAACATGGATTTCATTACATATTTTACACACAAGGGAAATTTTAAACACCCAAATTGATAGCAAGCTGAAAAAAATAAAAAAGATGATAAGTTTTTACCTTATTACACATGAAGAAAGTTTTACAAATATCCAAGCATGTATATATGTGTGTGTGTGTATATATATATATATGTAATGTTCATGTGTAGGCTGTATCAACTTTTCCTATCAACATCGACCATTATACTGATTTGTAAAAGGAATTTTCTATAAATTTTTGTAATTTGACATTATTTACATGAATAGAAATACGACATTGACGTAAAAATAAATAGGTAAAAATCAATGCATACATATATATATATATATGTGTGTGTATATATTATATAACCCATAATTATATTAGGTTCGAGTTGGTGAAGTCATTATTCTTAATGGATTATTGGGTTCAATAATATCTTTTTGTAATGGGAAGCTGTAAAATTATTGAAAGTCAAAAATTCTGAAATTTTGGAAAAAATATTCGAAATAGCTCAACACATATGGACACACACACACACACACACACACACACACACACACATATATATATATATATATGTATGTATGCATATAGATTCATATATATTGCAAAATCTGAAATGGATTACCTTCAATTTTCTAATTATTTTCTAATTGAAATCGACAAAAGCTGAGATTTATCTTTTCTTTTAATAAATAAATGCTGCCCTCAACAATAAATTTTGTATAATTGTGATTGATTTATTTTAAATTTTCCTTAAAAAATCAAAAAACAAATTAAAATATATTCAATTACATTTATAAAATTTATCAACTCATATGTATTTTAATTAATTTTAAATACTTAATTTTTTTAATGTAATGTATAATTAAATCGTAATTTAATACTTAATTTTATTTTTATAAATTTTGAATGAAATTAGAATAGAAAGAAATTAATCTAAAAGAGTATTATAGAATTCGTTCCATTCAATAATTTTTCGAGTTCAAAAAAAAATAACAGATGTATTAATGACCTTATTTAATCAATCAAAATAAAGAAAATAATTATATATACACCTAAGTAAATTTGTATTATTATTTTTTTGTCACGAAATAATTTTCAACACTAAATAATTTTAAAACACATTTAAAACTCGTATTAATTATTAATTATAAAATAATTACCTATTTAAGATAGTAATATTTTACTTTAATAACATCAAGAGTATTTGGCAAAAAATTTAAAAAATAAAATTACTCCGGTGGTGCATGCATTAGACATTATATAAATTATAAAGTTCCTCGTATAAAACCCTAATTCTTATTAAGAATTTTTAATTCCTTATTAGGATTAATTAATTACTCGACATGTCTGCATACACAAATTTATATATGTGATAAGAAATTAATAATTATTGGTACTAAAATTTTATTGCCACTAGCCTAGATATAGAGATCTACAGTGGCAAAGTTGTAATTATGATCAAACTCAGTGGCATTTATAGATTTTTATCTTTATATAAGCTCCCAGAAAATTCAGGCCGCCATCATCATCACACCATTCACAATCAAATTTCAAGCTCAGAAAGTTGAAGTCTTCGGCTCAGCAACAATGGCAATGGCTTTCAAGATGGTATTTATTCTTTATTAATTTCCTCCTTGTTATAATTAATCAAATTAATTAATTAATTAATTACACCTTTGATTTGATCGTAATCAAATAATTAGTATTGATCACTGTAGGCGACTACTGGGATGTGGGTGACCGACGAGTGCAAGAACTCGTTCATGGAGATGAAATGGAAGAAAGTTCACAGGTACATAGTGTTCAAGATCGATGAGAAATCGAGGCTGGTCACCGTGGACAAGGTGGGCGGAGCTGGCGAGAGTTACGATGATCTCACGGCATCGTTGCCGGAGGACGACTGTCGGTATGCGGTGTTCGATTTCGACTTTGTCACCGTTGATAATTGCCGGAAGAGCAAGATCTTCTTCATTGCTTGGTTTGTGTTGCCACTCTTAATTCTTTTCTTAATTTTGGGTAACATGATTCATCAATGATAATAATTTGGTTAAGTGGGTAGAGGACACAGGTCGCCAAAATTACAAATTTTAATAATCACCAAAATTAATTATTGAATCTCAATTAGGTAGAGGGGTTTAATTTAATAATATTGAATTATTTATTTTAGGTCACCAACGGCATCAAGAATAAGAGCAAAGATATTATATGCAACATCAAAGGATGGGCTGAGGAGAGTGCTGGACGGGATTCACTACGAGGTGCAGGCAACAGATCCAACTGAGATGGGCATTGATGTGATTAAGGACAGGGCTAAGTAATTAATTAAACATTAAAAGGGATTAATTTAATTACCTAATTAATTAGTAAATTAGAGTTTTAGCTAAATGGGTTTAAGGGTATCTTTGTCTTTTCATTAATTAATAATAATAATAATAATAATAATTAACCCCCCCCAAATTATCATGTATGTTTTTCCCTTTTCTTTTTTGGTTGTTGTTATCCTTTGAATTTTTGTTTTGGCACTAATGTAATTAAGTCATATATTAAAAGAAAAAGAGTCTAATTTGTAATAATAATAATAATAATTACTATTATTAATGTGCCTTGCATACTAATCTAATGACAAAGAACCTTTTGATTAGATGTTTTTCTTTCTTTTTCTTTTTCTCTTTTCTTTTTCTTTTTTATTGATTTAAAGGAAAAGAGATTAGTTGTTGATGTGATAATACACTTCTTTAATGAAGTGTATTATTGTGTTTGTAAAACAATGGAGCCCAACAGAAAATATTCGAGTACCAAAAGTACTTTCCTTCTATATATATATAGCAAATGCATGTATACATAATACATAAATATGCATATCCATACATGTATATATACAAATTCCTCTATATTTAAAAAAGATTTACTTAATTGGTCTATTTTTAAGAAAAAAAAAAAAAGGATAATGCTTGAATTTTTTACTCTTTCCATCTTTCAATTTTACTCTTTAAATTGATCAAATGTGAGTTTTCCTTTTATCAGAATTAACGTTTTTTTTTTTTTCATTTGGACCCCAATTCTCATATAGAAAGTTAGTATGTAAATATAATATAAAATGTACAAATAAAATTAATTTTATCATACACTAATATGTAATATGATTAAATGTTGAGGGTTGCATAAAATAAGATATGATTATGGAAAGAAAATATAACAAATTATACACAGAGTAATAATCTCGGATTGGAAATTGTAAGTGGAATATTGATGGACCCCCTAACTCCTATTCTTAGTTTGGGTACACATCCAATCAAATAGGACATGATTGATTTTCTGATAATAATAACAAAATGACTTTGACTGCAATGCTCCTCAACAAAATTGAAATAGAGAAATTAAGCAAAACAATAAATAATAAAGAACAAAAACAATAGTCCTACATACATATATATATATATATATGCGTGCGTGTGTGTGTGTGTGTATAATGAGAATATGACACTAAATTTTGAGAGAATTAAAACAATATGATATGATGCTGATGGGGTCATTTGATTAATTTAAAGCTTTGATTAATCCGAATATTCTTCTTTATCTTTTTTTCCTCTGCTAATTAACCTTGATTTTTGGCAACCTATAACTTTAATGATTATAAATCATTTGAATTTTACCCATATGAAAATTTTCACTTGGGTTGCCAGAAAAAAAAAAAAAAAAAAAAAGAGAGGGTCACGAAGTCTTATCTTTTATCAATATCGTTTTACATGCTGTTCTGTAATTTTACCGAACATGAACATCATTGTTCTCAAGATCATGAAAGAAATAAATAAGTGTTGTGCTGTCTTCTAATTATACTTAATTATTGAATTTTTTTAATTATTTAATATATAAAACTTAGCTATAATTATACGTCTGACGTATAATTATAATTATATTGTAAATTTCATTACAATCTTTAGATAATTGGCGGCTGGTTTTAGGAAAATTTGAAGCTATAATGATTTTAATATATCATGGACATCAAAAACTAGCGTAGATTCAAAATCAATATTCTTCCAAATGTACTCTCGAAATTAATATTGTGAATTTTCAAACACCGTGAGTAATTTTATTCAAGAATATGTAGTGGATTTTCAATAAATTGGAATGGTCTTATAAATTCTAAATACCAAATTTTTACATCTTATAAAAATTTAGTCTCTGTTCATCCAATGTCTGTCTTCTAAATAGTCACTAGTACAAAAATTATATAACTCCTCATAACTCATAATGTAAACTTTGCCCCTTCTACTTATTGCATTCTTATACAAGTACCCTCAAACGCCATGACTAAAAGGTTTTACTAACGAGCAAATAAACAATACTGAACATCTCAGTAAATTTTGCAGAAACTACCAATTCTAGCACAATGCGAAACAAAGCACTAAATCACTTGTTAAAAAAATTAAGAGTTAATGGTGGCACCAAATTCATTATTCACATGTATGTATATTTTACTAGTTACCCTTTTTTTTCAATATATTTCTCCTTAAGTACCAATTTTTTAACCGAGTTCTTTAAATATTAATACAAATATCAATTTGTGCATAGCCTATCAAACTCGCGAAGTGCAACGCGACCAACTCCCCGACCGCCAAACCATTCAATAGCTTCTCCAGGACGCCAAGAATCATGAACAAAATATAGCCAAATCCAATAAAGAAATAGAAATATATATATATATATATATATATGAAAAAAAAATATATAACCTTTTAGAAAGTGGTCCAAGTGATCAATGTCCAAACAAAAACCTCAAAGCAGGATAGCAGTAAATAAGCTGACCATACAACCAAGAAACAGTCATATGGATCATCAATTGATGAAAATATGAAGCACAGAAAAAAAGCTATTCCGTAACAGGCATTTACTTGTGTATACACTCTGACTATTACTACTCCAGCATCTCAGCCTATTATATAGATGCTGGTCCCATTTTAACCCATTGTTATATCCCCCACAATTATATTGAACTAACGCTGGAACGATATTGAATAGGAACCTGTGTTTGGATCTTTAACAGCTTTGAAGTTGTCGACACTCATTCCAAAACGACCCAGAATGGAGTTGCCCATGTCTTTCAGCTTTGCTGTTCAAAGAAAAACAAGATTGCCTGGTTAATAAGTAGTCAAGAGGGCATACAGATAAAAACAAGATCCTAGACTGTTAGCTCCTCGGAAGTTTTCATCTCTGAAAAAAAGTGTCAATGGCAGCATTTTTTCCTGACACAAATAACCCATTCAAGGGTTGATCAGGGCTCTAGCACAGATGGCCACGTCCTGGCTTCCTTTAGAAGGAAGCTCAGGTTCCACTGCAGCCTGTGTTGGCAGTTCACTATAACCAAAAAAAGAACTTAGCAGGGTTTTAAGGGACTACATTTGCCTGACACTAGGGGCTTTGCCTGCCCTCTACAAAGAGAAAGAAGAGAGAGAGAAAGAGAGAGAGTGTGTTGTCTGCTATATACAATATTGATGATAGAATAAAATAAAAACATGCAAAAAATTCCCAATATTAGGACACTTCTCCTGAGGAAGACTCATAAGCATTACAAACTGTAATTGTGGACCATTTTGCTTTCACTGGACCACTAATTTTCTGAAACAAGAGTAAATGACGATAGTACCCTATGTTTTGCATACACAACAGAACAGATAGGGCAGTACACACAACAGAACAGATAGGATCTGGTCCAGCAGACAAGGATAAGCTAACAACGCATAGTTTAATAAAGAGGATAAATTGATCGCTGAGCAGTGTCAAAACAATACCTATATGTGCTTGTACAGAGTCACTGCAACATAAATAGCTAACTACCCTATGTCACGATGCATGTACGCATTGGGTTATGCCCTTGTTTACCATCCATTTTCATTTCTAATGAAATTGGTGATTTGGCATGGATGAGCAAGAGAATTGATATGAGGAAAATCAGGCACATGGATTCCTAATTGTTTGGACTTACTGAAAACATACTTGTCCAGTTTGGTCTAAATTATTAGTATAAACATAAATAGCAAAATAAATTTAATATTCCCATCAAAAGAACAAACAGCAAGACTCTGAATCCCTGTAGAAGACAAGAAAATATGAAACAGCAGCAAATTATAGCACATACCAATCATCTCCTCCTTCATCTTTTCTCGCTTCTCAGCAGCTATTGGCTCTAGTCGGTGAATGCTCCTTCTGGCCTGGTCATTTGAAGGATCCAGTTCTAATAATTTCTTCATATCTGCAAATTTAAAAAGAAAAAAAAGACAGAGACAAGGTAGCAAAGGAGGCAAAATGAAACGATTCAGAAACATCCTCTCAGCATGAGAACCATAAAAGTAAAAGTGCAGCAGCAGCAGAAATACTCGGACTTGATGTTAAAAAATGATATTATGAGTCTACAATTTCCATTGCAGGTAATGAATTTCAGCACAATGACAATGTGGTAATTCTGCTTCTATGCAGATCAATATGATGTATTAACAATTATATCTGAATTTACCAGCAATGGCCTCTTCATAGTGTTCAAGCTTCTCATGAGCGTCTGCTCTTCTTAGAAGGGCTTTAGTGTATGCAGGATTTAACTCTAATGCTTTTGTGCATTCCTTGATGGTGTCCTCATATTTTCCCTGAGATAAATCCACATTAAATCAAATCTGGAAAATTAATTCAAAGGCGAATTCATCATATAACTGGACTAGTAGAATCAATAAAGAAGTTAAAACAAAATAAACAAAATGGCAAATAAACATTCAAAGTTTCAACAATGTAGTCAAGGTAGGATGAGACGAACTAACATTAGGAATTCGGTTTTTGCACTAGAATTTTCATCCATTCAGTTATCATATTTTCCTTCTATGAACTGGAAGAGAAACTGATATGACAATATACATACTATAAGGACTGAAGAAAAACTCAACAATGTATGGATTCACACTACTCGACTCTGCCATGGAGGAATGAGGACCTAAAGAAGTATATCTTACAATGAAATATGTATTCACTCTTGTTGAAAGCAACATCACAGTTAATGTCCCATAGAGATAACCAAAAGAAGTACAGAGGCAATTGGCATGATTGTATAGATGCGATCAGTGTTTAAAAAAATTACAGCTTTATCCAAACATAAGTTGGCCAATACAAAATCAGAAATGCAAAGCAATCAGTCACGATTACATACCAATTTCAGAAAGCATATAGCTCGGTTTGCATGACACACAGAACGAAGCTCCACAGATGCAGGCATCTCCGGGGCAACTTGTAAAGCAAGCTCATACTGTGATAATGCCTCCTCGTACTGACCATTGCCAAACAGCTTATTGCCCTCAAGTTTCGAGTCATTTGCTTGTGCCAAGGCTTTCTGCATCAGAAGAGGAAGGAACATTGTACATACTTCACCTCCCAATTGTTCCGTAAACATGCTACAGGCTACTAGCAAGCATATTTAGGTGAAACAACATATGCGGTACCACTATCAAGTCTCCCAGTATATAACATGTATGATCTACAGAGGAATTTAGTGAGTCCCAGGGAATCTATATGGAAGACCAGCAAACAAGGTTTTCAAGAACACAAGTAATGCCTACATGCCAGTGATGGAGAAGGATATAAAAATTTGTGTTCGATGAACTACTCAATATTGAGTCTACAAAAAAGGCAGAGCATTGTCCACCTTCTTAACAGGTTCAATATTGTCTTCCTTCCCAGACCTCCCAAGTGATATTTCCTTCTCCAAAATAGCATAGGCTTAACTAAATTTCACAAACCTCCATTTTAATCTTCCATATGCATTCGGAGGAAT
>NW_019014655.1:1283733-1293950 GCF_000150535.2 Carica papaya | reverse complement strand
GGGATCAAATTTTGACAATGATAAACTGAAATTAGAGGAAGGATCCTGGTCAATGGCTGCATCTGTTGTCTTCAAGCTGAGGAAACTTGCAATCATCTACTTTTGTGGTGTCCGACTGTGCACAGTTTGTGGTGTATGATTTATGGACTATTGGGGATTGAGTGGGTAATTGCCGGATCTGTTAGAAAGGAAATTTGGGCTTGGGATGGGCTATCTGTAAAAAATAAAACTGCAAACTTGATTCCATTGACAGTTTTTTGGGTCATATGGAAGGAGATGAATAGTAAAGTTTTTGACAATATTGACAGTAATATTAACAAACTAAAAGATAGATGGTTACATTATTTTGGATCAGTATTGTTAGATCAATGACATTATTAGTTATGTGAATTTTGTGAATGTCATTGACATACTAACACGATTGTAAATTCTCTTTATAAAGGAGTGGTACCCCCTCACTTGGTACCTTGTTTATATATATATAACTTACTTTTTTATTTAAAAAAAAAAAACAATGGGAAATTTACTATATTTAAGATGTTTGGGCCAAGCCAGTAACAAAAATAAGAGGCTTGGTTAGGTTTATAAAAGATTTACAATATGGACAACAAAGAAAAGAATATATTAAATTTTCTGCATTAAATTCTTCTTTGTTAGATGTGGAAAGAGGTAATTCCAGATAGTTTGGGAGTTACCAAGGCAGTTCAGGAGTTATCTATTCCATGGGACATAACGTTTCAGGATCCTATCTTGTCTACAAAGTTTTTTTATCAATCTGAGTATCTATGAATAAAGAAGAAAAAGCAGAATAAATGTCTTAAGAAAAGATCTGACTTTCCTACACCAAATTCAAAGCTAGAAGGCTTCTCTTAAAGACCATTTATATATTATCTCCAGTGAGCCTTTCCGTCCATCCAAACCCATAACTAGACCTAACACAAGACTTGATAATATATATCTTTTTAATTGTCTGTTTCATTTTTGAGAAATATCCTACCAACTGTAACTCCGCAAGAGACAGCATGGCATATAAATTTAGGCAAAACAAAGAAATTTTATGACTACTCAAGTTCATCTTTTCTGTGAGGGAATTGGGGCCATGGAGGAGGATTGAAATGACTGATGCTTAGTCAATTGGAAGTAGAAGCAGGGGGAACTGGGAAAATAAATGAGAAAGAAAAGAAAGGACATATGTTAATTTGTTATGGGTAATGTTATGGTGTATTAGGAAATGGGTGGACAAGTGCATTAGGAGAATAGGTCAGTATCTGTTATGTGTAAAATGATGTTTAAGCATGAACATGTGTCTTAGGGAGAATAGGATAAAGAAGAAGTTAATTCTGAAAATAACTTTTAATAAATTACTCATTCTCTTGTATAAATATAGACTGTCTTCTTGACAGATTTTTAGGTAAGAAAAAATTTATGAAAAAGTATTGAGTACTTTCTAACTTAAAAAGTCATTGAGTCTCTCTTAACAAACTCATGTTATTAGCAAGAAATCAAAAACCGTTGGGCTCTTTCTTAACGAGCTTATAATAATAACAAAATCTCATAACAGGATCCATAAATCGAGACCGTAACCTAACTTTCCGTAAAATCAGCAAGAAAATTTAATATTGTCAGGATGTGAGAAAATGGGGTAGAAAAACAACATCTCCCAAGGTTCACTTAGAACATATCTCCAGGCAGTATGCGAGCCAAATAACCCTTTTATTCCCCAATACTCATGTATATATATATATATAAAATTAAATCTGTCCATTTCCCTTGCTACTTCAACAATTAGAAGATTATTGTTTCAACAACATATGCCAGAGTCTAGCATTGATTTCTAAGAGTAACTGCTTTAATTGGGAATTCCAACCACAAACCCTAACAGCCACATGACTCACAGCTGAAAGCTAGAAAAAATTAACCACATAAAAATGAAAAGTGGACAAACTGATGGTCAAATAGAAAGAAATATTTCACCTGTTTCAACTCATCCTCATTCAAGGCATCTTCAAAGGAGTCCCCTCCTTTCACCTGCTGCTCGTGCTCCTTCCCTTGCCCTTGTCCTTGCTGCTGCTGTTGTTGTTGTTGTGATGATTGATGATCAGATGAGTCTTGTTTAGCACCTCCATCATCATCTTCGTCTTCACTGATTTCTCGCTCACTGGCAGTCTCAAACCCATCAGATTCTCCATTACCACTGGCTGCAGTAGCAGAAGCTTTTTTCTTATCATCTCTTGTGCCTGTCTTTTTGGAAGATGATGATTTCGGTGGATTTTCCACAACAGTCTCCTCTTCATTGTCCTCTGGTTCTATCACCACCATTTTCTGTCTTTGTGGCCTCCAAAATCTACGGGCAGACAAAATGTGGACAAATAATTTACCATAATACGTTGTGGTGCTAATTGAAACAATATTAAGGGTCAAAGTGACAGCAAGGCACACTCTAGGTCTTTTTTACTGCTCTATTTGCAGAGGTACGGTCATTTAAAAAGTCTCTGGAAAAGTTGGAGGACACCCATTATGCTGTATAAACTAATTAATTAGTACCTAAAGGGACTAGCAGTGTCCTATCCCAGATGCATCCATTAAGTAGGACACATAAAAGCTAAGCCGCAAGGCCTGAACTGTCATGAGCATGACTTCATGACATCAAGGCTCTCCAGAAAACATTCAAAGGATTAGAAATGAACTAGTATTATAAAGAGAAACCAGGTTCCAAAAATGTACAAGATTATATTGGTGAAGCAAGAATCATCTGAATATATATCTTGTTTTAATATTCTACAGATGCTACTGCTTAAAAAAAAGAATTAAAAAATGACAAAAGAAGATTAAAGTTCATTGATACTTACAGTATTAAAATCATGCATGAATCAATCTAAAGCAAAGATGGTTTACCCATCCAAAGCATAAACAGAAGTGAGGAACAAAATGCAAGGGGTATGGCATGCGATCATTTCATCTTCAAGCCAAAGCAGTCTAGAGCAGGAAGGAAATTCATAAATGCGATTCAAACAGTAACTTGAAGAGAAACAGAGATATCAACACTTACGCATCTCTCCTTCGAAAAAAATAAAAAATTCCCCAAGACACTAGTTCTAGCAGGCAGTAATCAGAAATGACAAGCAAGTCAGCAACATGCTAAAATAACCAGCTTAAATAAACTGGATTGAAATTACAAAACTTCTATTAACACCAAAATAAGAATTAGAATGAAGTCCTGAACTGAAAAGAGATAGGAACACCATAAACAAAGCAAAGCACCTTTCTTAAAAAATCAAGTAGATTGATTGTCTGAAGCAGGATGTGAACTGCAAACAATAAAAGTTTTCAAAACTTACTCCTAACTGAAATCTTTAACACAGAGGAGAGACGGAAATGTGAAATCTGGAATTAGTACAGCCTGATCAGTATGCAATTAACAATCAAATAAAACAATCCTTTTTCATATTAGTTTCTAATTAGACTGCTTTTCATGCATAGCACTAAAAACAATCTCCTATCTCTTTGAAGCAATCTAGAAAGAACACCATGCATAAATATATCCCATATCACAGTTTAGATTCAAAACATGCACCCAATGATATAAATGCAAACAAATGAATCAGGAGTGAAATTCAGAGAAATACATATTTAAGCTTGTTTTTTTTTTTTAAATAAAAGTACGAAATATATTAACAAGCACCAAGGGGGTGCCAACTCGTATACAAAGTATTACATATCTACCAAGATGTCAATAAGGTCCCCAAAATCCTCCATTGAATACAATAGATGATCCAACTCGTATACTAAATAGACAAACATTTTTGCATGAATACTAGAAAGCTTTAACTCCATTTTGGTGTTGCTAACATTTTTATCCCATAAGCAATTGACAGATAAGTGTAAATCACAAATCAGTCTCAAAATAATAAGATCATCAATCACAGTTACGCATGTTAAATTTCAATCAATTCCAACGATCAGAGGGAACCAAATTTATGCAGACTGTATTTCCCATCTGACTGATCATGGGAATGAGAAATACATTGCTTAACCACTGTCACCAAATCACTATCTTGCTGAAAACAATCCATCACTTCTAGAATAATTAACGAAGCTCTTAAAGTGAAATTCACTAACCACACTGTCGTGACCGTTCCAAGTGTGTCCTCTAAAGAGTAAAGGCGTTTAATCTCTCCTTCTTCAGTTCTCTCTCCTATGCTCTAGCTCTCCTTTCCAGGTTTCCCCTCTCTCATGCGATTTCAGCCTCCCAAAACCTAAGTACGATATTCTCACCTCTCTGCCTTTCTACAAATTACGCCAGAAACTCGCCTTCAATTCTTCATCGCAAAAGTTTTTAGAACCTTCATCAGCGCGTGAATTCCCTGGTTATCCTCCAGCTTCTGGTTTCTTCTCTCTCCTTCCCTTTTTCTTTCTTCCTCTGGAGCCTTCTCTCGTAACAGACGCCAAACTAAGCCAGCATTTTCATTTTCTTTCCATCTATGATCGGGTGCAGTCGATATCAGTGCAACCTTTTTAAATCCTGTATATCCAAGGGCCAGGATCGAATAGGCCTAAATCTATTATGGACCCCCCAAAAAGCCTGCAATTGCATTATGGGCCCATTAAGATAAGATTATCAACTTTGGGCCATCAGTTCTAGAAATCAATCAACACTCCAATCAATGCCGCAACCCTCGGCTTTTTGCTCCCTTTTCGCACACCCAAACTTCACAAAACGACATGATGGACTCGGCACATGCAAAATTTCCTTGATGGCTTGGCCATATAGCGAAAAAGAATAAAATTAAGACATCAATTTTATTTTGGGTTTGCAAAATAATTGATACCAGGGGGGGAACTGGTAAAAAATTTATGAACAGTTTATCCTTTTTTTTATTTATAATTATTATTTATTATTTTTAGATTGGAATATAAAATTTATTTTTAATGTAACAAAAACAATGGAAAACAAATGTTAGTAGCGGCAGGAGACGGAAGCTCCGCTGGCGGAAGTGGTTGAAATGATCGCATGTCTCCCACACGCGACGACGGTGATGCAGAAGAGATCACAGCCATTCATTTTTGCGACTAGCGTAGTAGACGCGAACAAGTCAAATGATGGCGTCATGCTCGATATCTGACATCCACCGTTGGATCAAGCAAGTAAAAAGGAAATCTAAATATCTAATCTAAACACCCTCTAGATTATAAAATAATAATATTTCCTACTTTTTGGGTAAAATAAAAGAAAGGAGAGAGTTTCCAAATTGCCTATTTTTTTTTCGCTTAAATATTTAAAATATAAAATTATAATGTTTGAAAACTAAAAAGCATTAATTGGGGTTACGAAATTAGTTTAATTGAAAGTGAAATTCGATAAATAATTTATATGTTAATTAATGAGACAACTTAGTCAATTGATTATGAAGACAATTTTATACAAAACGACACCGTTCCATTTTGTTGTAGTCCTTGGCTATTTGACAACTAAATCTTTACCAATTAATTATAATTGCAAAATGATTTTAATACAATTATTTATAGATTTGTTTGTATAGAACCAAGAAAATAATACTTCGTTTTCGTTTGAAAATCAAAGCAATTGGTTGAAGGTTATAGATTAGCGTGAGTGAATATTAGTTAGGTCAGCCTCTCACTAAACATGCATAGAGATGAAACCACAGAAGAGCTCATTCTTAAAACATGACCACCGTAAAATTTCCATATTAAATAATTTATTTATTATTTATTTTTTACACGAACATTCAATTTATAGGTAATTATTGCATTTTCTTATATAAAAATATTTTATAATTTGTTTAAATATATTGAAAAACTTATTTACAAAAATATTTTTTGTGTTTTTATTTACATTACAAATATATGATTAAAAATTAAAATAAAAATAAAAATCAATGCATCGAGTAGCGATTGTGGTCTACTCGCTTAAATGCGCGTGGGTCTAAATGCAAAATTTGAACAGCCAAGTAATGGAAAAAGCCTATTCACACTTTACAGGCATTTAACATATTACGGGATTCTATCCGGTGGAACACGTAGTGTTGAAAGAAACAAAAGAAAATGGCTTAACGGACTAGTCACAGAGGGATTTTGAACGACAGCTGTCCCCATCAGAAACCAACGGCTCTGATTGAGCAGATGAATAACAGACGGTGATGATTTGTTCTAGTACTACACTACAGTATGTTCCGTCACCTGCACGATTGCATCTTTTTCTTTTTCCTTTTATTTTTTCTGGATCGAAATCCCACGGTATTCATCGAAAAAGCAGATAAAGCTACTCGCACCCTTCCAAGGAATAATTCGCTTTAAATAATACCACAATTTCTTTTTTCTTTTTTATTTTATTTTTTTTAAATAAAACTTTCCTGTTTAATTATTTTTTAATAATTAATTTGTCAAAATTGAAAAAATGATTTGGTGGTCAAGATTGCGTTATAAATTAAATATTTAATTAAAAAAAAAATTCCCTAATATATTACTCTCCCTGTCCACAACAGCACTCACTCCACTCTGCTTTCTCTTTCAATGTCTTCCTTCGTCTCCAAACATCTTCTTCTACTGTTTTTCTTCTTCATTTTCTCCAATTTTCTTCCGGAGCTTCATGCAGTTTCCACGGTGAAAACTTATATCTTTCGCGTCGACTCCGAATCGAAGCCGTCCATCTTCCCCACAAGCTACCACTGGTATGGCTCCGAGTTCGCCGACCCGCTTCGGATCCTCCACGTGTACGACACCGTTTTCCATGGCTTCTCTGCGACACTAACTCCGGAGGAGGCCGACGCTCTCAGCAACCATCCTGCGGTCCTCGCGGTCTTCGAGGACCACCGTCGTGAGCTCCACACGACACGTTCCCCGCAGTTCCTGGGGCTCCGCAACCAGCGCGGTCTCTGGTCTGAGTCCGACTATGGATCTGATGTGATCATCGGCGTGTTCGACACTGGAGTCTGGCCCGAGCACCGAAGCTTTTCGGACCTCAACCTTGGGCCGGTACCTGCCCGATGGAAGGGCACTTGCGAAAGTGGAGTGAGATTCACTCCAAAGAATTGCAACCGGAAGCTAATCGGCGCCAGATTCTTCTCCAAAGGCCAACAAGCTGGGGGTTCGATGGGTCCCATTGGTGCAATCAATGACACGGTTGAGTTTCGGTCTCCTCGAGATGCTGACGGTCACGGGACTCATACCGCCTCTACCGCCGCCGGCAGGTACGCCTTCAAGGCCAGCATGTCCGGGTACGCCTCCGGGATCGCGAAAGGCGTGGCGCCAAAGGCGCGACTAGCGGCGTACAAGGTGTGCTGGAAGGGTGCTGGCTGTTTCGACTCTGACATTCTAGCCGCCTTTGACACCGCCGTTTCCGACGGCGTTGACGTCATCTCGATATCCATAGGAGGCGGTGATGGCGTATCATCGCCGTACTATCTGGATCCAATTGCAATCGGTGCGTACGGCGCCGTTTCGAAGGGGGTATTCGTGTCTTCTTCAGCTGGCAACGATGGGCCTAATGCTATGTCGGTGACAAACCTCGCCCCATGGCTCGTGACAGTTGGTGCTGGGACCATCGACCGTAATTTCCCTGCAACCGTTATCCTAGCAGACGGACGGAAGATCTCCGGTGTGTCCTTGTACGCCGGCGCGCCACTGAATGGAAAAATGTTCCCTATTGTTTATCCTGGTAGAACAGGGGCGCTCTCTGCTTCTCTTTGCATGGAGCATTCACTTGATCCTAACATAGTTCGAGGTAAAATCGTAATATGTGATCGGGGGAGTAGCCCCAGAGTGGCCAAAGGTTTGGTGGTGAAGAAAGCTGGTGGTGTAGGGATGATTCTCGCCAATGGAATTTCCAACGGGGAAGGGTTGGTGGGTGACGCTCATCTGATCCCCGCCTGTGCAGTCGGGTCCGAGGAAGGAGACGCACTGAAAGCCTATGCTTCATCCAGTAAAAACCCAACAGCCACCATCAATTTCGTAGGAACCGTCCTGGGAATCAAGCCAGCGCCGGTCATCGCTTCATTTTCCGGTAGAGGACCAAACGGATTGAACCCTGAGATTCTAAAACCCGACTTGATTGCCCCTGGTGTCAACATTCTGGCTGCTTGGACGGAGGCGGTTGGGCCAACTGGATTGGATTCTGATATGCGTAGAACAGAATTTAACATTCTCTCAGGTACTTCAATGGCTTGTCCTCATGTTAGTGGCGCGGCAGCTTTGCTCAAATCAGCGTACCCTGATTGGAGCCCAGCGGCTATACGATCCGCAATGATGACCACTGCAAATGTTGTGGACAACCGGAATCAATCCATGATCGACGAATCCACCGGAAAGTCATCAACCCCGTACGATTTTGGTGCCGGGCATCTCAATCTCGGAAGAGCAATGGATCCAGGACTCGTCTACGACATCACCAGCAACGACTACGTCAACTTTCTATGCGCAATCGGTTACGGCCCAAAGTTAATTCAGGTGATCAGTCGATCACCCGTCAGCTGTCCTTGGAAAAAACCACTCCCCGAGAACCTCAACTACCCATCATTGGCGGCATTGTTCTCAACCTCCTCAAAGGGACCAAAAAGCAAGAGGTTCTTCAGGACAGTGACTAACGTGGGTCCATCCAACGCCGTTTACCGTGCAACCATCGAGTCGCCCAGGGGAGTAATAATAACAGTAAAGCCGGCGAAGCTAGTTTTCGCGCCGACGGTGAGGAAACAGAGCTTCATGGTGACAGTAACGACGAACACGAAGAACATAGCGCTGGGACAATCGGGTGCTCTGTTCGGGTCAATAAGTTGGTCCGATGGGAAACATGTGGTTCGGAGCTCCATTATGATAACCGAAATAGATCCGTTGTAAGCTCGAAAGTAGAAGTTGGATCATGTCGTTTTGATCGACGATGAAACAGGTGTTTGGATATTGGGTTTTAGTGTGACAAGTTTAATTTGAAAAAGGAAAAAAAAATATATATATATATAGTTAAAGAGTGAGTAATTTATTAGCAGGCATAGTTTGCTTAACTTAAGCTGGTTTTTTTTTTTGAAGCTCTCTTCTTTCTGTCATCGTCTTTTTGTTATGTGTTTATAAAGTGGAGAGAAGTTTATATATAAACCCAATGCAGTTTACGAGAGATGGTTGGATTAACACAAGTAATTAAAACTTTTTTAATGTTATTATAAGAATTTTTTGGTCATTTATTTTCTAAAGAAGGAATCCATAATCATAAATATGCAAATGTCAGTAATTGGTTTTGTTATTTGTTGCATATATTGACTTGGATGCCGCCGGGACCATTCTTTTAACTGCCCTGACTTTTTAATTTGTAACAAAGTTCACAAATGACACTGAGGCGCTAATTGGGGAAGTGATATATATACATATACATATATATATATATTCTCTGCTCTGCTCTGCTCACTTGGTAGTGTCTTAATATACCCAATTTGGTCTCTGTGGATATGTATATATATACCATTATGATGTAGGTAATGTCAAAATTTACCATTGACAACTGGTTTATGCTCTTATTATATGACTAAAATATTATTTGAATATGTTTTAATTATTTTCAGCTTATCAATAATTAAATTACCATTAGTTAACTTTTTTGTTGTTGTTGTGGTGGGTTTTCAAAGAATA
The DNA here is from genome assembly GCF_000150535.2 of Carica papaya. The sequence goes on along the minus strand of NW_019014655.1, from coordinate 1,284,320 downwards.
AAATATATTGAATAAATTTTAATTAATTTTAACAAAGCATGTTATAGTTTACATTCTCATGGGTATATGTGTTTCTCAGATGTACGTGTCTAATTTAATACGTCTGGCACGAGGCTTAATTAAATAAGAAACAGATTCCCTAGCCGTTATACATCCTTGATTCTGTATGTCTTCTCTTGAAACCTTTCCAAATTCTTAATAATTTAAACAAATTTTTCACTTCCATTTTTTTTTTTTCCGAATAAAATTAGATCATCTAAATAAATAAAACGACATAAATAAATATTTTTTGTTAAATAAATTCATGAATTAAATAATTCCAATAAAAATTATATGAATATTTTAATTATATAAAATTTTAATACAATTTACTTGGTAAAACTATACAAGTAAATATTAAAATAAAAAATTAATATTAGTAAATATAAGAGCATAAAAGCAAAAGATAAACTAAAGAATGTTCTTCTTTTAATTTACCTTCAGTCAACTTATTTATTGTTTTTTACAAAACCAAAGAGAAAAACTTGATTGATTGATTGATTGATAGAGATGGCAGACCCCTTTGTACCACTAATCTCAGCTTTGGG
>NW_019014655.1:1265696-1283567 GCF_000150535.2 Carica papaya | reverse complement strand
AAGAAGTTGATTGCAAGTCACTTAAAGCTTAAGACTTGGCGTACATATACTTACAATTGTAATGATGTTTGCTTTTGCCTTATTCTTGTGCCCTTCAAACCATCTCACCAACTCAGACAATGTCTCATGGAAACTACATGATGCTTTCCTCACGAACAAGATATTGATGCCTATAATTGTGCCAACAAATTCCACCTTTACATATTTTCCCACAAACTGGACTTCGACTGGTATGAACTGCTACATCAATAACAAGAAGCAGACCGATAAGAATGAAAGAAAAACCAGCAGAAAGAATCAGAAGAGAAATGGTGGAGAAGCTTCCTTCAAGAAGAGAGAAATGACCAGTAAAGTGCAGTGACTTGAACAACAAAATATTAGTAGCCCAGATGTAGTTCCAGTTGGCTGCAACACTATCTGATAACCTCATGCTTTCAGTTGTGTGTGTGTATTGTATTGGTGGATGTACAAAGGACCTACAAAGGTGTGTGTATATATACACACACACACAGGGCCCGTAGCATTAATGAAAAGAGACACAACAGTATGAGCACTTTGAAAACGAGAAAGAATAGAAGGCAAAGACTTCAAAGCAGTAGAAGAATCTAGATATGAGGCCGGTGATGGTAGGGGTAAATTAAGCTTAGCTGGATTTCTAAGATTGCAGTGTCCGGAGATGTGACTCCTTAAAAGAGACTCACTTGTTGAGTGTTATTATATTCTTTATCAACTTAAATGTCATAACATAAATCTCATTGTTATAGCATGAGATTAATATACGAAATTATGGTATCTCGGACTCTAAAGCTTACAGTTATAGTGTGAGATAATATGTTCGAGACTGTAATATCTTGGACTCGTAATACTTGAGCTTAATAACCTTTTAATCACTTGAGCGATCCAATGCACGTAAAAATACTGCCTGATTATAATTACAAAAGAAAAGCCAAAAACCCAGAAAAAAATCTAATGGTACAAATACAGTGTCTCTATAACTTACAGGGCACAGAGTGATGACAGTCATGGAGCTTTCAGGTTCACCAATAATAGGAGCTGCAAGATAAACCAAGTTAGCAGTGATGATAGCGTAGGAAAAAGCAATGAACATTGACAGATATACTAGCAGATTCAATAATATTTAGTAGACAAGAAAATGACAGGTCTGACCAGCAAGTTTGTCTCTTTCCCAAGGCTGTTACTTAAAGATTTACAGAGGTAAACTGACCCAATTTCCATTTTTAAAAAGTCATCCTCTGCCTCTGGCCTGTCACTGGCACCTACTAAATGGCACGGCTTCACCCATCACAGACCTTCAGGCATTTTGTGCAGAATCCAACCTGTGCAGCAGCCATGGGAAAAGGGAGACGAGGAAAGTTTATAAAAGACAAAATCCGTGCTGTTATAGCATCGGATTCTCCATTTAATATGCACCAGACAGAAAACAAAGACGCTGCTTTAATACTAGTTGCTACTAGGATCCAAACTGAATAGGCCGTTGATATAGGTTGAACCCAGCACTACTTTTCTCTGCATTTTGTTTCCCGTGGGTCTGTGAAATTCCACTTACAGAAATGATTTCAATAGTCTTAATTCCTGGAACTGTTCTCAGATCATGATTTAATCTCTATCTCTAACACAAATTTTATTTTTTTCTGGAAAGTTCCATAGGAAAATTATTGAGTTTTTGCAAGGATTTTACACTTCTGTTGTATGTCCATCATTCTGGAGATATCGCAAATAAATCCGACTAATTTTCTTAGCTTCTTGTTCATCAAGAAGGCAATCCAAATCAAAATTAAACACATTCTTCCTGATTCTCTGATTGTGGTTTAGAGAAGCAGGAGCCTTCCAAGAGTGTTGTTCATGGGATCATCCTGCCCATAATCCATGCAACAGTTGTTTTCAATAGTTAGCTTCCTCGATCATTTTGTTCATCATGTTACCCATCAACCTGGGGATGTTAAAAATCCATTGCAACTTCAACTTTTGTCCAAGTCCGATGAATAGTGTAGCGCCCGGACCGAGAAGGAGGAGGAAAAAAAAAAAAAAAAAAAAAAAAAGGGCCACGTCGGCAGCCACGTCAGCAGTCCCGGCCAACCGGGGCCTGCCACGTGGCAAGACCACGTCGCTCCGAAAAGGGGCCACGTTGACGATCCGCGTGGGTGCGATCGGACGGCCCAGATCAATCGCGCGATCGGACGGCCCAGATGCAATCGCACGGACGGCCCAGATTCAATCAAAAACGAACGGCCCAGATTAAAACAAAATGAACGGCTGAGATCAAAAGGCAAGGGGTTATAAATAGAACCCCCACACCAGACCACAAACCCTTGCCGCCTGCCGCTCGCCGGAGAAGACAAACCAGAAGCCGGCCGCCGCCACCCGCCGCCGCGCCGGGGAAATTTTCGACCGCCGATCGAGGTAAATTTCATACCCCCGACTCGTTTTTCCACGCTGATTCCTCTTGTGGCCAAATCGGAGCCAAAATCCCGGCCAAACGGCCGGAATACGCGGCCGAAGGCCAGTGGCGCCGCCGCGCCCCCTCTCGGTTTTTGCCTCCGATGAGGCCTTTCCCGGCCTCCGTTTGATGCAATTTTTATATCACCGTGATCACCATTCTTTTCTCTACAGGTTGACCGGAGCCGAATCACCAAAACACGAACCTCGCCGGAGAGCCGCCGCACCCGAGAGCGCCGCCGCCGGTAAGCTCCGTTTTTCCGTGATTTTTTGGCCCCCCGAGGGCCCTAGGGTTGTTTTCTCACAGGGACCGATGCGAGTGTGGCCGAATTCGGCCGGAAACAGCCGAAAACAGCCAACCCGAGGCGACTCGCCGCCGTGCCGGAGTTGCGATTTGGGCCGAAAGGGGCCCTGGGCCTAATTTGGGATTTTTTTGGAACACGTGCAGGTACCAGTAGTGCGTTTCAGTTCCCCGAGGAAAATTCAGAGAAAATTAGGGACAGCCTGCAAGCGCACTGCAAAGCCGTGTTCGGACCCCGAAAACGAGTAAGGACCCCTCACCCTATTTCCTATCACGGTATTAAAGTTCAAAATGATAAAACGGTATTTCTTGAATTAACGAATGTGTGAAATTGCTTAAGGTGGCTAATGGAGCCCAAGTCTAGTGTGATTGATGATTTACTGTTATTTGGCCTGTTTTACAGCTTTAAATGCATTATGAGGTTTGATTTGTTCATTTTATAGTTTCGAGTGCATATATTACTGTTTTATTAATTATGGGTTGAAAGACTGAAGAACTGATACTGTATGTTGTCTGTTTGGCATGAATTACGATTTGCTTGTTTAAATATGAATTGATGATGCTTATTGAGGAAAAGGAAAATGAAAGATTGTGTAGACTGATAATTGTATGATGGAGTCAGCCTGACGAGATATCCTGAGAGATGGTGGACGGACCGGGTCCGTAGGGAACCCTACCGGGATTGTGGTCTCACATGCCGGACGGGGTATGGAGATCTTATGGTTTTGGCGCCCATACCGGACGGGGTATGGGGACGGCCCGTTTCACCCTCATACCGGACGGAGTATTGAGGTTTATGGTTTTGGCGCCCATACCGGACGGGGTATGGGGACGGCCCGTTTCACCCTCATACCGGACGGGGTATTGAGTTTTATGGTTTTGGCGCCCATACCGGACAGGGTATGGGGACGGCCCTGGAAACTGATTATGAATGTTAAAGGTTAACGGGTAGCGGGACCCCTATGGATCCCCATGGATACTAGTAGGCTGGTAAATGAGAAAATGATATGTGGTATAATGATTGAATTACAAAAGGCGTGATAAGTGCTATGTTTTACAACTTATATTATTCCATGATTGTGATAATGTTATTGTTTTTCTTATATTATTTCATGAATTCCACCGAGTTAAGTGGATGGTAAAGGTTTTATCATAAATAAAAGGATTTGTTGTAAATCATGCTCCATTGGTCTTTTGTGTTTTTCTACCCACCTTTACCTCCGTGACGGCGAGATATCGTGATGTTCTTACTGGGCTAGTGTAACTCACTCCTTATTTAACCATTTCAGATCAGAAAGACATGGTTCCCGAGCCCGTTCCGCAGGAGGACGACGAAGGGGATGCTTAGAGATTCTGTAGTCATACTCATAGTTTTATTTTCGAGTTTCTCTTTTAGTTAGTTTAATCTTTTATATTTTAAGTACGTTTTTGGTTTTCGTGTAAGGGATGTTAACTGAAATTTTGATCTCGCTTCCGCATTTTATGTGTTTAAATACTCATTTCATTTTCACATTTCCGGGGTCGTTACAAATAGCTCCTGCTGAGAGCATTTTGCAACACCATAGAATTTTACCTTTTCAGGCATACAAACTGCTCATCTTCCACTAATCTTGAACTGCCTAGCATGTGATCATAAATATCAGGTAGAAGGCTGCTAACAAGTGGGCCATTTTGTACTTCATGCAGAAGGATCTGATTCTCCTCTCCATCTTCGAAAGTAAGAACCTTCAACCAAAGTCATAAGAACTTTCACCAAGTGAGCTAATTCCAGGATTCTTCATCAATCGTTGCTTGTCCATCCTTGTTCTCAATGTTTCAGCATTTTGAAACCTTCCAACTGATGCATAAACATTTGAAAGAAGCACAACATGACCTGATTCCTCTGGGTCCTGCTCAAATAACTTTTTTGCTACAACTTCAGCCAACTCCACATTACCATGAAGCACACAGCCACTTAGCAAAGCTCTCAAAGCATTTGGACCCATAACTTCGAAACAGTCATCAACAAATCCACTTGCCTCTGATAAGCACCCTGCTCGGGCAAGCAAGTCAACAATACATCCATAATGCTCTTGACATGGCATTACTTCATTCTCTTCGACCATCTCATTGAATATCATAAGGCCATCTGTTATCAACCCCGAATGGCTACAAGCCCCTAAAATGCATGAGTATGTAAATCTGTCTATGTCTCCCCTACTTTTCCTCATCTTATGGTAGAGAGCAAGAGCAGCTTCTCCTTGGCTATTCATCCCATAACCATTTATAATCGCATTCCAAGAGACTAAATCTTGAAGACAACCCATCTCCTCAAAAACACTCTGGGCAAAGTCCATACAACCAGAATTCGCGTATGCTGATATGACACTATTTTGAACTGATCTATAATGGCTAAAACCAGCTTTAAGTGAATAACAATGAAGCTGTTGGCAAAGTTCAAAAGCAGCAACCACTCCAGAAGCAGTCAAAGCACTAACAATCAGCGCTGAATCAAGAGAATAATTTTCTGAGACCCATACCTCCATGAAAAGCTTCATAGCCTCTCTTGGGTGTCCATTTTGAAGACACCCTGAAATTATTGCGGTCCATGAAACGAGACTCTTCTGAGTCATCTGATTAAAAATGGTTTTTGAAGATTGTAACTCACCACGCTTTGCATACATTGTGATGAGAGAGTTTGCAAGAGGAAGATCATATTCAATGCCACAAATAACAGCTTGAGAGTGAACTTGTCTTCCTCTCCTCAAATCTCCTAGAACTGTACAAGCCAAAACAAGATTCATAATCACTACAGCATCATGATTTACCTTACTAGCCTTCATCTTGAGGAAAAGATTTAGAGCATCCACAGCATATTCAAGATTGACTAATAAGCCCATCATTGTTGTCCAACTAATGACATCTTTACATTCCATCATGTCAAAAACTTTCTTTGCTGCATCTAAATCCTTACAACATGAATATAAATCAAGTATCGAGTTGTTAACAGACATATCCGAATCAAGACCCAACTTAACTACTAAACCATGAATGGACTGAGCAACAATTCTCGACTCTAGAGCAACAGATCCTTGAACAACAGTCAACATAGTTGACTCACCAGGAATAAAACCAGACATTCTTAGTCGGTTAAACAACAAAACGCCCTCTTCAAAGAGTTCATTATCTATATAGCCGGCAAGCATAGCATTACACGAAACAATACTCGGGTTCTTCATCCCCTCAAATAATTTACATGAATCAAAGATATTCCCACATTCTGCATACATACCCAACAATGCAGTGCCCACAACCGAGTTAGATTCGAATCCACTTTTCACGGTTACTCCATGAACAGATTTCCCCAGCACAAGGTCCGGCAGACCTCGGGCGCAAACAAGAACACCAACAACAGTGTAAGAATTAGGAGCAAAACCCAATATTCGCATCTGGGAAAACAACTCAACGGACTTAGAATGGAACCCATTTATAGCATATCCATGAATCACAACAGACCATGAAACTACATTTTTATCAGTCATTTCATCGAACAGCTTCTGTGCTTCTCTAATCTTTCCCAATTTAAAATAGCTACTTATGAGCTTGGAGGTTTTAAATGGATTTACGGAAGGAACATCAGGTTTGCATGAAAAGAAGAAGCTTTTTTGAAGATAATCAAATGGGTTTTTCTTAATCTTCCAAAAGAACATGAGGAAAAAACCGAACCATAGAAGTTTGACTGATAGACAGTTATTTCTGTTGCTTGCAGTCCTCGCCTATGGATTTGAGGGCTAGGCCGTGGAACAAGATGGGCCGACAGCCCAAGACAAAAGGATTAATAAGACAAAAAACGGTGACGTTTTACACTGGGAAAACTAAGAGCAATTGATCTTCCAATATTGAATCTTAAAAGTAAAATTTAATTGTTTGATATGCAAAATTCAAATAAGTCAGAGAAGTTATATTATATATTTACGCGGGTTGCTAAAGACAATTTACATATTTTTTCGGCCCTATAAATGAATTTGGAATTGTGATCCAATCATTTTTAAAAATTATAAATTTAATTTTAAATTAATTTATAAAATAGTTTGTAAAATAGACTAACAATAAACAAAAAAAAAAAAATTATTTGTGATACGCTAACATCAAAACAATATTAAATTGCTGCTCAAAAAATTAAATTTGTTTATTTTTTTTTAAAATTGAATTTGGACTTTTTAATATTTGCAATTTATTTATTTGTCCTCACGCAATAAATGCAAGCAGGTGTTTCCCGCGTTTCTTACGCGCCGTCTCCTCTACGAGCCACGTAACGCATCGCCATCTCTGCAACTTCGACGCGTTCTTCAACTTTTCCTTCGCGCTGAAGCTTCCACTTTCCCCAAATCCTTAAATAACCCCTAGATTCTCTGTTCACAATCATAACCAGATAGATCCACAAGTATCTGCCGAGGAAAACGAAGCAGACTGATCATGTCGTCTTCTTCTTCACCAAAACCTCTTCAAAACCGACAATCTCTATACCCAGAAGTCATTCTCTCAAACCCAGAAGCCACAACTTTCTCCTCCTCTTCTTCCTCTTCTCTGTACCCTTCTATTGACACGAAGGACACGGTGGAGAACCTCTTCCCTGAAGACGACAACGTTTTAGTCCTCCAGGCTCCGGACTCTCAAGAACAAGTCCTCATCAAGGTCCCAGGAGCCATCCTCCACTTGATCGAAAAAGAAAATAGTGTGGAGCTCGCTTGCGGAGCGCTCTCCATCGTTAGCCTCACTCAGGGGAACAACGTCGTCGCTGTTTTTGCGCGTGTCGGCGATCAAATCCAGTGGCCTCTGGCTAAAGATGAAGCCGCTGTTAAACTCGATGATTCTCACTATTTCTTCACTCTCCACGTGCCCGCCGCGGACGATGGGTACGATGAAGCTGGCGTTGAAAATGGTAAGGACTTGAATTTCGAGGTGTTGAACTATGGGTTGACGATTGCGTCGAAAGGACAGAAGGATTTGTTGAGGGAATTCGACAAGGTGTTGGAGACTTACAGTTGTTTCTCGGTTAAGGAAGTGAAGGAGAAGCCTGGATGGGAGGTGTTAAATGCGAGGGAGGTTTCTCCGTCTGAGATTGAGACAGAGCCGGAGAAGAGGGATTTTTTGGCGGGAAGCTCTGTGGCGTACTGGACCACTTTGGCACCCAATGTGGAGGACTATAGTAGCTCTGTTGCGAAACTTATAGCAGCTGGGTCTGGACAGCTGATCAGGGGGATCTTGTGGTGCGGTGATGTGACTGTCGATAGGTTGAAGTGGGGAGACGAGTTCTTGAGGAAGAAGACGACACCAGGCTCGAGCTCCGAGATCAGTCCCGCCGCACTGAGGAGGATGAAAAGGTTGTGCTTTTATATAATTTGTCTTGTTTTGATAGTTGCTTGTATATAATTGGTCTTGTATTTTTAGTTCCAAACATAGACTCAATCATCAAATAAATTCTTAGGTAACTTCTTGTACAGTTATCTAGCTATTGTTGCATTTCTTGATGATGGATTCCTTCTAGGTTCTGTTTATTGATGGGCAAGTTAGGTTCCTGGTTATGAAAATCTCGACTTTGTCTGCTATTTTTAATGGTACTTGAAATATTCTAAAAGCTTGCAATTTCATGGATGAACTTATCAGGGTAAAGAAGTTGACAAAGATGTCAGAGAAAGTGGCCGGTGGAATTCTTTCTGGAGTTGTTAAAGTGTCAGGATTCTTCACAAGTTCTATTGTAAACTCATACCCTGGCAAGAAGTTTTTCAGTCTCTTTCCCGGGGAAATCGTCCTTGCTTCCTTGGATGGATTCAGTGAGTTAATTCTTCTCAGTTTTTTTGCTTTTTATTCTCCATTTTTTGTCCCTGTGTTCCGGATGATGCCTTTTTTTTTGGAAACTTTTGATGGGAAAAGAAGGAGTGTGTGTTCTTAGTTATTTATTCAGTTCTTGGTTATCAAAGGACTCTGTATAGAATTTATGAACCTCTTCATGGAACAAATTTAGCCGGAGATGTTGATCCTACTTTGTGTTTATAAACCTCTTATGCTGGCGTACAAATATGTAGGAAATAAATGCAAGCAGATTCTTTTTGCATTGCTTTGGTGTTTATGATCATCTGCACTTGTGAACTCACAGCTGTGTTTCTGAACTTCATAAACTTATTTTACTTGTGATCATCAATGTACGTCACTTTCTTTGACTTGTGTTTGGTTGAGGTTAACGACTTCTCGGTTTCCTTCTGGAGCAAAATTAATTTCTCATGCTCGATTTACAATGGTATTCTGGGATCTCTAATCTATGTGGTAAATACATACGTGCAGACAAGATTTGTGATGCTGTTGAAGTAGCTGGGAAGAATGTCATGTCAACCACAGCAGTTGTCACAACTGGACTTGTCTCGCACAGGTACATATGTTATGAAGTAATTGATTGTGCCTGATGGTACCAAAAGCATAAGCTTATAGGAAATAACTTACTACAGAATTCACTAAACTTGTAAGAAATGACATTACATATGTAGATTATATCTCAAGTGCAAGGATATACTTCGAGCATTATCATAATGGCGTATATTTATTGCCAGGAGTGGTGTTTCATAATCATATGATATTTTGTGAGCAAACTGTCATTGGATTTACATAAAGTAGCTCATCTTTTCATAACCATATCATTTTGTTGAGCAATATGGCCTTGGATGCTTTTGGTGCTGACACTGTGCTGTGGTGAAATCTTTATGCTCTCATCAAGTTGGTTGTGCTTTTTGGAACCAGTCCAATTCCACTAATCTGGGAATCTGGCCAGCAGTTGGCCCCAAAGAAATCGTTTTCTTGTGTCTAATTTCTTTTTAAATTGTGATATAGAGGAAAGTTGATCTAATCCATAGTGTAAGCTCTAGGATGGCGTGGCATTTTCAAACCCAATGAAAGTTAAAAACTGCAAGATATGTATTTATCATGTCTGGGTCAATAGTGAACAAGCCTTATAGCTGAGGCTAGTGACTAGTTCTTCACTTAAGAGGGGCGGCTTAGGCTAAGTTCTTCAGCTTTGCAAGTGGAATAGGTTACATCAAAATTTGTTGTGAAGAGAAAAATGATGGCAAACATCTGTCTGTTGCAGGTATGGCGAACAAGCAGCACAGGTAACGAATGAAGGGCTTGGTGCTGCAGGGCATGCCATTGGGACTGCCTGGGCCGTGTTCAAGATAAGAAAGGCACTCAACCCAAAAAGTGCTATCAAACCCTCAACTCTTGCCAAAGCTGCTGCAGAAGCACATTCTGCAAAATTAAAGGCGAAATCTAAGAAGTGATGGATGCTGATATTGCTTGTATCTCCTTTATACAAGCTATATCTACACTCAGAGAGACTCTTTAGGTCGAAATTTCTTAATTTCTTTTTTCCTAACGTTGTTGTTGTTGTTATAGGTGTAAAGTTATCATTTTTTTCATTAGATTTTCTGTAAATTTTGCAATGTTTTGAATTGATATTGCTTTTTTATAACAGTTGTCAAGATTTTGTAATCTTGGCTAATGGGTTTTGTTGTATCAAGTAGATAAAAACAGTAATAATAAATATTATGTGAAAATATTGTACTTCCCTAATACATTCATCTAAATTAGTTCTTTCTGCAAGTCTTAATTAATTATTTTTACCGATTAACTAACCACTCAGCTTACTAGGGAATACATTCTTTGCCCCAAATTAATCTCAATAACTAGTTTTAAAGGGCTTGTATGTTTTGAGATCAAGAACAACTCCAGCGATAGAACCAACAGCAGCAGCCACGCTGACCAAAAAACAAGCCAGACTCAGAAGTTTCAGTGCAATCCACCGGCTTGTTCCTCTTCCAATCTTCTTCTGAGAAATGTACATCTCTACTGGAAAGAACACCGTCAATGGCCAGAATCCGATTGCTCCCAGTATCCCCACAACATCGTTGAAGAACGGCAGGAGCATGGCTATGAGAGTTGTGATAATAACAAAGATGGTTCTCCACACTAATCGAAAGAAGTTGAGTTGGTAGACACCGTAAACCGGAAGCTTTATGTTGATTTCAGCTGTCACAAACTCACTCCTTGGCCATTTCTGGGCACTCCACTTCTCCACAAATGCAAACAAAGGTTGGCAAAATACCTGTAGCGTCCACAGCTTGGTGTTCTAGTAGTGGTTACAGGTAAAGAAATTCGTAGTTAGAGAAGAAAAATTGACCTGATAAGCACCAACAAGGTGGACAACAATGGCGAGATTGGCAATGTCTAGCAGCCAGTATGGATTATAAAATCCGAACCCAGTTAGAATATTTCCGGGGGCAAGATCACCAAAAGCTGCATATCCCATACATCCACAGAACAAGTAGAATATTGTAGTTACAGTAATGCTAAATAAGGTTGCCTTATTCATTGTCTTGTGCTCTGCAGGAGGAGATTTTATAGTATCCTGTATATGTAGGTGTATTAGTATACTGGTAAACAAAAAATTCTATATCTACTCAGAATTATTATGTTTTTTGTATACATATATATATTACCTGGATTTCGAGAAGGATGATCGAATAAGAATATGCAAAGGCCATTGCGCCTAGTGCTTGCAAACTTCTCCATAGCTTCTCTGTAGGGGTAACAATACTCCCAGAATTTGTCATTGTACCTATGCTAATACCTGTCAAGCTTCCTTTGAATCCTCCATTCTCTGCAAAAATAGAATTAGTATTAGCGTTTAGTACCAAATTTGTATTAGAGTTGAACAATAAATTTAAGTTACAAGCTTAAGGTTTTGAGATAATGGATTAAAATATATTGGTTAATATAGTATTAGAGCTCGAGATTCTAGTTTCCAATTTATAATTATAAGTAGCTAGAAGGATAGTCATTTTTCGTACCTACAACCTTGCCAATTCCGAGTACAAGACCAACAGAAGAGTATGTGAAAGACATAACAGCAGCGACTATGGAGAGCCACCATATTCTGTCAAAGTCTGGAATCTGAGAAAATATCACCTCTGCAATTCCGAACGTTATCATGTATCCGTTACTTGACATGTGGCATGTATCTTTTCCATTACTCTTATGGAAACAATTCGATCTCTTGATCGCCCTAAATTAACATGAAATCACCAAAAAAATAAAATAAAATCATTAGACTCGTTTACAAGTATTAATCATGAAATGCATATGAATCACTAAAGAGTATGTACATATATGGGGAAAACTAAGAAAAAAGAACTTACATCATGCTTACTGATGCTGCTATGGTATATCCAATTGCCACACCAAACAAATTTATGTGTTGAATTAACCCACATAAGAATACCTTCTTCCCTCCTGCAGCCACACAGTAAAAGCATAAAAATGTATATTCCGACTCAAATTTACGAACTTTTATAGAGGAATAGACATATGAAAATGGACCCAATTGAGAGCAAAGGAAACTAGTGTTACCCAAATAAGCTTTGACAGCATGAGTGTAAGTACAGTTCCTCTGTCCTGTGAGAGGGTCACCTGACCTATAACAGGTTGTTAGAAGAGTTGAAGTGTAGAAATTGACGAGAGAAAAAAGGATCAGAACAGTTGGTCCTGCAACCCAACCAAGCTGCCCTATCGCCCATGCCAGGGATAATACTCCTGACCCTATAACCGCTGTTATGATATGCGCTGTTGCAGTCCAAAATGTGCCTGCCATCACCCAAATTCCTTCAATGTGTATATATATGAACTTGAGAATAATATGTGATTGATTACATATACATGCATGTCTATACCTGTTCTCTTCAACCCTTCATCATCGTCAAAGATTTTGGAGTGACTAGGTTGAGAGTTTATGGCTTCACTCTCGTTGGATTTTGTTTGGACTTCCACCTGAAAGTACTGCCTTTCTTCTTCCTGAAAATCAACATCTATACATATATATCATCAACTTTACCACAACATGTAGGAGAGCTTTTCTACGTATAGATGTAAGATAATCATATACGTATATACAAAATATATATATATATATATATGTATCTAACCGCTCCATGATGGGTTCTGCATGGAAGAGTTCTACTTCTCTGCAACATGCTCGTAACTTTTGGAATATGGTGAGAGAAATTTGGAGAGGGAAGCTTTTATAGGAGGAAGATGGTTATAAAACTAAGGTGCAGAGATATATATATATATGTACACATACATATATGTAATCACATATTGGGATATATAGATATGGTGGTCTAGAATTGAAAAGTTTAGGTGCAAACGTGTAACACGCCCCTTTTGGATGATGTGCGAGTGCAAGCTTTCACGTCTGGCTTCCAAAACCACGACCGGTACTACTGTTGCAGTGAAGGAAGTGGGATGGCGTTGAAACTGGGCTATACAGATAATATATACATTATATATATTAATTATTACAATTATATGTTAATTATTTTGAAGTTCATATACGTAAATAACTAAAATAATCATATATCATTAATATATATATATATATGATAACATCACCACAGGGTTAATTTTTAATTAGATAAAAATTCCAAATTTATGCGCATACACCTTAATATTATCTTATAGATCCTAAATCAAAAACTAAGTTACCATAATATCTCTACACTTGCTTGTTTTATATAAATTTTGTTGGTATAAAATAACATTTATATTATTTTTTATATAATTATGAAAAATTAGAATATAGTTTATGTTTAAACAATGAATTTATTAAAAATATTTTTACTATTTGTGATGTGGACCCAAATAATATATGATCATTATCTTTTCTTTACAAAAGTACTTGACTATATTATTGACATTTATAGAATAATGTTATCGAAAAATAATATTCTTTTGACAAATAAAGTTTATAACTTAATTGAATATAAATTTTTACATTATATGTTTGGTCAAAAAAGTGTGACTTTATTATAATATATTGATAACGACATCTTATTTGATATTAATTATTTTATTAATATAATTAGATCGACTAAAAGTGATAAGGATAATTTTAATATTATTTTTAAAAAAAAAACTTTATTATAAAAAACTGTACTAACATAATTTATATGTATAATTAACAGCTAACGTGGCAATTTGTGAGTTAAATGTATAAGAGGGTAAAGTCGAAAGCAATATAGGAGTAATGATGAAATTTGCCTCTCGTGGTGGATGGAATTGCATTTAGGAAAGCTTTCATTTGGTGAGTCCAAAATAAGTGGAAGCAACCTTGTCAACTTTCCAATTGCTGGAAATACTCTTCGTTTTTTCATCATTTTGCTCATAGAAACTTCTTTTTCTTATATAGATATATATATATAGGTATATATAAATGTATGTATATGTATATATTATGGCTATCCAATAAACACAAACAAGACGCCAAGTGTCTTTCTCCCTCAACAAATTTAGAGAATTAAAGTGATCATTAAACAATACTTAAATTGGTTAGTGACAAATTATTATTTTATTTCCTTAAATAATAAGCCATGATATTTGTATTAATTTATATAAATAAATTTTACTTCAATTGAAAATATAAAAAAAAAAAACTTATATTTTTTATTCTTTAATTATTTTATTTTTTTAAAAAAAAAATTATCCAAATATTATAACCGAAAAATGAAAGATGATGTCATACCACTTTCTATTTCTATTTGCACTATTCTACCTAAAATTTAGATTAATAATATTAATTTAACTTTTTCTATATAGTAGTAGAATCATAGTTTTTTAATTTAGATTTTGTGCTTAATTTAATTTATGTATATTATATATATATATTACTAAAATTTTCACCATGAATTTGAGATATCATACTATCAATTTTAATAAAATGCCCAATTAGGTTTAAATTATTGACAATATTATTTTTTAATTATTTTATTTATTAATGGTTAAAAATTGGGAATTTTAAATAAATTTTTGGGTCTTCCTAATATAATCATAGAATAGAAACTTAGCTGAAATACGTGAAAAATTATCAGAAGTAAAATTAATTTAAAACTTAACAGAATGGAAAATTGAATCTCAAATGAAAAAGGACAACCCAAAAAAAAAAAAACACAGAGAATTAAAACAGATTACTTATTTTAAACGGCAACGTTTGAATCGGAACTATAGACGTCGTCGTTTTGACCCAACCTTTCCCATTTCTCAAGTTACCCCACTGTGTGTCTTGTTCCCCAAGTTCAGTTGTTCTTTTTCTTTCTCAGAGACCCGGATCATAGAGAGCAAAGCTAAAATCCTAATACAAAAAGCTAGCGAAACTCAGTTCGGGAAGTGAAAAGGAAAATAACGAGAAGCAGAAAAGGTAAATTATGGCTCGATACGATCGTGCGATCACGGTGTTCTCTCCTGATGGTCACCTTTTCCAAGTTGAATACGCTCTCGAAGCCGTTCGCAAAGGGAACGCGGCCGTCGGGGTTCGTGGCTCCGACATCGTCGTCCTCGGTGTCGAAAAGAAATCTACTGCGAAGCTCCAAGACTCTAGGTACATATATGCGTATACACACGTGCAGGCATTCTGTCTTGAGCTTCGTACACTGTGTTATATTTGCGTGTCCACATTTATAAGAAAATTTAAGTATTTCTAAATGATCAGATGAATTGTGGAAACTGTGGAGTATGTTTTATTCCGTTTAAGTTGTGCGTGAGTTGGGAGTGATGAATCAAATGTTAGGTTATATTTATTTTGCTTTTCCGTTATTTCTAATTTTCAGCTTTTTGTATGCTCTGGTCCTAAATTTCTACCAGAACTTTCTTTTGTTTAGTGACGTTTTGGAATCTCCATCTAGCCAACCCTGGTTTTAATCTCTAGATACGGTATTTGGAAGCTATTGTTATTGTAATTTCATCAATTAATGTGCCTCCTATATGCAAACCCATGTTCCCTTTGGAAGGTGAAGGCTAGTGTCAAAAATATTATTCTTGCTTTGCTCTGTAGTTTCTAAAGGCAGTTTGATTTAATAGTTAAATCAAGCATTAGATACAATGCTGCTTAAGTTTCATTCTGTTCAAAAGAAAAGACTGAGCTTAGTGCTGGTAAATTGTTTGCTCGTGCCGAATTTCGTTGGTAATTTATTGAACTTTTGATTTTAAGATGTAAAATTGTTCAGAAATGTCAAAACCTTCAGATGGTTAACCTTGTCTCATTCAACAAGATATTATCTGTAACCTCTTGAAAATCATGCTTAATGAAATCCTGCTAGGGCATTTTTACCTTTACCATGTTGTTTTCTGTTTCTAGACTATCAAGAACTATGTGATAATGGTAGCTATGTTGGTTCTGGTATTGGCATCAATAATACTGTCCCAAATTGCGGGTATCCATCATGTAGTTTTTTTCTCATGCACCGTTATGTGATCTGATTTCTCACTGGTGCAATCTCTTTTTAGGAGCTTTCATGCTGACAATATTATTTGCTGCTTCTGCACACAGATCAGTTAAGAAGATTGTATCATTAGATGAACACATTGCGTTGGTCTGTGCTGGTTTAAAGGCAGATGCACGGGTCTTGATCAACAGGGCACGGATTGAGTGCCAGAGCCATCGGCTTACAGTTGAGGACCCTGTTACTGTTGAATATATAACTCGTTATATTGCTGGTCTGCAACAGAAGTACACACAAAGTGGTGGTGTGAGGCCATTTGGTCTCTCAACCTTAATAGTTGGTTTTGATCCATACACAGGGGTGCCATCTCTTTATCAAACAGATCCATCTGGAACATTTTCTGCATGGAAAGCTAATGCAACAGGGAGAAACTCAAATTCAATGAGGGAATTTCTGGAGAAAAATTATAAAGAAACATCTGGGCAAGAAACTGTGAAGCTAGCAATCCGTGCCTTGCTGGAAGTAAGTTACTCTTGCTCTGGCTATATCTACTGTGCATGTCAGAAATATAAGGAATGAAAAAAGAAGGTTTTCTCATCAATATACTACCTTAGTGTATGTTAATTTCAATTCGCTACTCTTTGCAGCAAGTGGATTTATTTAAAATCTTTACGTAGTACGTCAAATATCTTGTGCATGAAATATATACGAGTCATAGTAGAAAAGTAGCACAGAGATTTTACTCTTCATTTTACTCGTCCTAATACATGTGATTGATATCTTTTTTCGTCATTATTGATAATCTTTTTCCTATACTATGAGGTTTTATAGTTAGCTGTCTATTATGCATACCCCCCCGCCCCCCCACCCCAAATCATTCCCACGCATTTTCGTGTCTTCGTTGTATGTTTTCTTCCTTCCATTTTCTCTTTGCTACAAAACTTAAATCATTTTGCTGGGAAGAAATGGAAATTGAGCATCCTGTTGTTTTTCAGCCATTGTGTTGAATTTGTTTATTTATAAAAGAAGAAATAATACAAGAAAAAAGGATAGGGAACTACAAGCTGAAAGTGGGAGCTGGTTGCCTTGAATTAAAAAATACCAAGAGAACAGTAAAATGATAAATGACAACATGACCCTACAGGGAAAGCAGATTAAGGAGGTGTTATCACTCCTCAAATCCTCTGCCCCTTGAGATTAAAAAGTTTGCCTTTTGACCTCTCTTTAAACCTTGAATCCTAAAGGGCATATCTACCACAGGAAGTTATAGAAACTTCCTTGATGTTAAATCCTCTACATTGTTTCCAAAAATAGCAGATCTTAATAATTCTTGTTGCATTTGAAGAAGTAGTGTCAGTATATTTTTATTTTTAGCGGTATGGTGAATTTTCCTGGATAATGGTTTGCTTTAAACCCTGAATCTTAAAGGGGAAGCATGTGTACCAGACAAAGTTATAGAAACTTTCATTGATTGTTGAATCCTATACAATGTGCCCGAAAGTAGCATATCTTAATGATTCTTGTTGCATTTGATGAAGCAATATCATGTATACGTTTTTTATAGCATTATGGTGAATTTTCCTGGATAATGGTTTGATCTAATTCAGAGATAACCTATTCTCGTTATCTTTAACTCCCAGCTTTGGATGACTGAAAATTGTGTCTCTCTTTATTTTTTCCCTGTTTTGATTAGGTTGTTGAGAGCGGGGGAAAGAACATAGAAATTGCCGTGATGAGGAAAGAGCATGGACTGAGACACTTGAGGAAGCCGAAATCGATGCCATTGTTGCCGAAATAGATGCTGAAAAAGCAGCG
>NW_019014655.1:1225648-1247430 GCF_000150535.2 Carica papaya | reverse complement strand
TCCTATGAGGAGACACTGGTGGGCATATAGACCGAAAGAGCAGACTACTCGTAATCGAAAAATTCCTTCGTTATAGTCCTATGGCAGAATCACACACAGAGATAGGCCACATAGGATATAGAATCAGACTTTAGAGCTCAGTATCCCCAACTGTTTAATTGAGTAAGAGGGAAACAAATTTGAGGAGTTAAATTTCTTTTAAGAGGGGAGAGTTGTAATACCCGGGTTCAGAATCTGGCTCGAGATTAATTTTAACATTTTAAATATATAAAAAAATTATTTTTAAATTAATTTATTTTAATTTTTGTTGAATTTATAAAAAAGAAGTTAGGGATGAAATTGAAAATAATTTTGGGAAAAGGGGGTGAAAATTTATGTTCGGATGGTGTTTTTGAAAAAAAAATAAAAAACTGAGGGTCCGAGTGCAAATAAAAAATATTTTACTACGTAGGACCGCTCAATCAACAACTTCGACGAACCAGAGCACATCGCGTGGCAAGGCACGCTGACGCTGGTGCCACGCGGGTGTTCCGCGTGCTCTGCAGGCAATTCATGTGTCTCGCGATCGAATAACACAAGATCGATTCCACGCGCGTGGAAGGTCTAGATTTGTTTCCTATTTAAACGTGATTGGACTGTTGAGGTCAAATCATGATGAACGGTCTAGATTTATTTCCTCCTTAAATGCAATCGGACGGTCGAGATCAAATATGATGAACGGTCTAGATTCGTTTCTTCTTTAGGTGCGATCAAACGATCGAGATCAAACGAGATGAATGGTCAGGACTAACGCGAGATGAGTATAAATATTTCGCATCACACTGAACCCAAACCCTAATCACCAGCCTCCCACTGGAGAAGAAGAACTAGTCACCGGAGAAGGGAGCTGACCGCTGACCGCCGCCACACCGGAGCCACCTCTGATCGCTAAAAAAGGTAAAACTTCTCCTACCCACTTGAAATTCAATTCCAAGCACCTCTGTGACCATATCGGAGAAAAATGAAGGGCGAGTAAGCTAGAAACCACGGGTAAAGCCCGGTGGCGCTGTCGCGGACAAAATCCGCAACTTCCTCTGATGAGCCCCTTCTCGATTCCCATTTCACGTTATTTTTCTACCGTTGTGTTCACTGTTCTATTTTCTACAGGTTAACTAAAAAAGTCTTAGCGGTAAGTTTCTGTTTTCTAATTTTTTTGGCCAACTAAAATCTCCTAACGTCTTTTTTCACAGGGATATGTATAAAGGCAGCTGAAACTGGCCAAAACTGGCTAGGCCAAAGTGAACCGCCGCTGTGGGCGGCAGCGCCGTGTTGGGACCAATTTTGGATTCCTGGGGTATTTCTAGGTATGTAACAAGTATTTTGGATTTCATATGGATAATTCAGAAAATTCGGTACCCATCAGAAAGCATAATAGACATCATGATGAAATATCGATCTGGGTAAAGATCTCTCACCATTTTCTCTGTTACGGTAAATTGAAGCTTAATAATTAATAATTGTATATTTTTATGAAAAATTAGAGAACCTTAAAAATAATTACAGGTCCCTAGTGGAGGCAGAACCAGTTAGTTCACAGTCATTTCAATTTCTTGTTTATTTTTATGTATTGCGTATATTTGTTTACTATTATATTGTACATAACTTAATTGGTAGTTTTTAGGGTCTTTTGGTTATTTTTCTATTTATTTCCCGTGGATTATGTGTCGGTATTCCGATCATTGGTTATTTGGCCGTATTAAACTATATTATTGTTTAAGTGAATGGTGAGTATAAAATGAGATATGGTTATTACATGGTTGATTGTTATACTGATGGAAATCTGTATGAAAAGACTTGTTAGGTATCCGAAAAAGGGCGGACATACCCGGTACATAGGGAACCTTATTGTGAACGTTACCTCAGTCGGACGGGGCTAGAAAGTTCCTTACCAGTAAGGTTTGAGAGATATAATTCACATTCATACCGGACGGGGTATCAAGGTGGTGGAATATTTGGCATCCATTACTGGATAGGATATGGGGACGACTGGTTAATTGTTTAATTGAATATTAGATTCATGAGTAGGAGAACATCTCTCCTACTCGTGAATAAATGGTTGAGAAAGACTTATTACACAAATATGAAATAAATGATTTTCTTTATAGTAAATG
The DNA here is from genome assembly GCF_000150535.2 of Carica papaya. The sequence continues at coordinate 1,245,280 of NW_019014655.1, read as the reverse complement.
AATTTACATTAAATTAAGGCTCTATAGACTATTTTTCTTATTTTTACCATTCTTCAGTTTTTCGTATCTGTGATTAGTGTGATATTCTTACTGGGTTAGTGTAGCTCACCCTTCAATTAATTATTTCAGATCAAGAGGACTAAGATTTATATCCCGATCAACAAGGGAGTTGTGAATAGTTCACCACTCGGGCTCCCTTCAAGAGCTAGTAAAGATCGTCATAGGATTGCTTAGTTATTTGTCTTTCATTTATTTTTTTTTTATTTTCATTTGTTCTTTTAGAATGGATATTATCGTAATTTATTGGTCATTCTAAAGTATTGTGTAAAGAATGTAAATCATAACTCTATTATTTCACTATCGCATTTAATTTATAACTTTATTTCTATTTAAGTTTCGAGCCTTTACATTATAACGTGTTGATATTAGCAAAGAATTTTATAATTTTAGTAAAATTAAAATATTAATTTGACAATTGTATTGTTTTAAAGTATTCAAATCGGTTCTTATATTATTATTTTGTTACAATTTTGATTCTTATATTTTTTAAAAAAATTAATTTAATTCGTAATTGTTAATACATTAGTATGATAGTGGATGTGCCACATGAATATGGATTGAATACATAGTACATTTTTATTTGATCAATATTCATATTAGATGTTATGTATTCAATAATATGTCAAAAGAATCATAACTCTGAGTGAAATCATTTATGTGATTTAAGTATTTTTTTTGTTTTATATTTTTAAGTTTTAATTTCTTAAAAAATTATATTTTTCACCTCACAGTGTCACATTTTTAAATATGTAGCATCCGACACAAACATTAACCCAGCCGGAATACTACATACGTTAAATATAGATTCACGTAATATTTTTATTAATAGTGGTCAGTATACGTTAATGATCAAGAATTAAATTATAAATTTTATAAAATTACACGAATAAAATTGTAAAAAAAGAAAGCACATAAACAATTTAAATATTTTAAAATAATAAAAGAATTAGTATTTTGACCATTTAAATAATAATACTATAATATTTGAAAACAATGCGTTAATTATTTAATAATTCCTCAAAAAAAGTATTTAATTAATAGATGAAGGATGTTGAAAGGAAGTGGAAAATAAAAGAAGATCAAAACAAAGAGGACCCAGATATTGGTAGGAATTCAAGTATTATTAAAAAAATAAGGGATACCAATAAGAATTATTTGTTTGACCCTATAATACACATATATTGATAGAGATATGAGAAATTATTAATTGTAATTATTATAATAACCCACAAATTTATATTCTCCTATTATTCTCTCTTTCTCTCTCTCTATATATATATATATATGTGTGTGTGTGTGTGTGTATACATATACATATATATATATATATCCTTTAAGAGTAAGAGAGAGAGAGAGGGGGAAGAAAACAAATATAAAATAAAATAAAAATCTTATGGAAGCTTCTAATGTCTCCACCTAACACCTTTAGAAAAAGGAAAAAGAAAAGGAGTGAATTGTTGAAAAGTGAAGCTCTTTTTTATCAAAAGCAGCTACCACCCATGTGTTCTTTGGCTCTTTTTTTTTTTTTTTTTTTTTTTTTTTAATTTAGAGATTAAATTAAATATATCATATATATATATATACATTTATTAATATCACCTTATTTACATTTTAGATTCAATTAAACAAAACTTAGAATTGTTTTTCTAATTTTGATTCAATTATATATAGTTTAAACTATATAATATTTTATAATTATTTCTTTAACAGATAAAAATATAATTCCGCTACTATAGTCTGAGTTGAAGATTTACAATATAGTTTAATTCTAACTCCAAAATTAAATGAATTTATCATATTATATATGACTTTATTCATACATGAGAAAAATAATAAATAAATTTACAATATAATTCTTATAAATAATTTTCCTTGGAGAAAATTCGTGCTTAATTTGTTATAATTATTGAAATTTGGCAGTGGGTGCTTAATAGATTAATTAATTAATTAATTCTAATTAGTTTACCGTCTGGATTAATATAAACCTACCGTTCTGAAAACCCACCTTTTGTCCAATCCAAACCTAATTACCAAAATTATATAAATCAATCATTAAGTTCTTGATTTGAGATATTCGTAGAACTGAGAATTTTAAATTTTACTTTAACCTCTTTATATATATTGATTAATCTTCTAATTTAGACATTAATTATTTTTATAATTAATTTAGAATTCAATTTTATATCGGGCAGTTAAACTATGAAGTGATCATGATTATAATAAAAGGGTACATGTCGTAATTGATGATATACCTAGGTATTGTTAACAACTTGCAAATATAACATACCTTAATATATATATATATATATATAGTCTTACATAAACATTGTTTATTTAATTATTTTAATCGGGATTAAAAAAGAACTTGGTGATGATCAGCACATAATTAACTAATAATTAAGACTAATCCTATGACTTATTTTTTTCTTTTCAATTTTTCCTCTACCAACCAAATGACATGAAAATTTAGTTCAAATTTAAGATTGAAATAATTCAACGAACTAAATTATAAGTCCTTGGAATTTCATAAAATTCTAGAAGAGTTTTCAATTTTTTTAAAGAAACTTTGAAATGTCTAATTAATCTTAATTAAAAATCTTACTATAATTATATATTTCGATTTTCATACACTATTATTTTTAACTTTAGTGTTTGTATACATACACCCGTTTCTTAAAGTCCATTTATTTTTTATTTTATAACTTATTTTGAAATAATAATAATAATATTATTATGTAAAGTATATTGATTTTTTTTTTTTAATTTTAAGTGCAAAAAATCATTCCCAATTAGGTAATCTTTTTTTAGTATATTAATTTAATCAACTTCGCGGATCAAATCAGCTTTGTTCAATGAACTTAATGAATAAATATAATTACAATGTGAATTATAATTAAATATACATGTTTCTAGAACTGATTTACGTCTCAATGTTTCACATTACAATTTTTGGGTTTTCCATAAAAGTCAAATAATATATATATATATATCCTCGTTGAAATTCATAGTTGAAATATTCAAACTTAAGCTACTCATATAATGTTTCTTTTTTTTAATCTTTCACTAAATCTTTAATTTACTACTTAATTAATTTCTTTTAGATAATTAATTAGCTAGGCTTAGTTTACTAGTTATGTTTCCTCTATAAAAAATAAAAGAAGAATTGATCATGATAATTATTAATTAAAATATATATTCTATAAAATTTTAGATGTTATCCATTCAAATTTTAATATACAAAAATAAGATTAATGTGATAATTTTATAACGATATACATATATTACGAATGTAACACCCGGCCCGAAATTTAGACTCGGGATAATTTAATAAAAATGAAATAAATTTTTTTAAAAATTAATTTTAATTTTTTTAAATTTTTGAAAAAAAAAATGAGTTTTGGATGCATTTAAAAACATTTTAAAAAATTAGAGTTAAAATAGAAATAAGGAAGGACCTAATTGAAAAGAAATATGAAAAAATAGAATAAAAATGAAAATAAAATTTGGCCACGTGGACTGCCACGTCAGTAGCATGGTCGATCAACGTGTGTCATGTGGCAGACACATGGACACGCGTCCGCGCGAGAAGCCATGCGAACGATCCGCGTGCTAGCAGATCTAACGACCCAGATCTCTTCCTGCATGCACAGACGGCTCAGATCTATTTTTTCTTCAAGCACGATCGAACAACTAGATTTGATCAGATCGTACGGCTCAATTAGTTTCCCAAATAAGAGTGATCCAACAACGGTGAGTGGGCCACGCGTGCCTGTACGGACGGCCTAGATCTTCTCCCGCGCGCACGGACGACTCATATCCATTTTTTCTTCAAGCATGATCGAACAACTAGATTTGATCAAATCATACGACCAATTACTTTTCCAAATAAGAGTGATCCAACAGTAGTGAGTGGGCCACGCGTGCCTGCACGGACGGTCCATATCTATGTGAAACAGATATAAAAGCATCTCATCCCCAAAACCCTACTCCTAACGACACCTAAGCTTGTCGGAGAAGAAGAAGAAGGGTGGTCGGAAAGAAAACTGACCATTGTCGCCATCACACCGGAGCCATTGCCGACACCAAAAAGATAAAATTTTCTTCCCTTTTTGTTCGGAATTTGATTTCAAACCTCTCCACACCCATATTAGGGCCTAAAATTCAAAAGGGAAGTCGAAAACCAAGAGTGGAGCTCGGCCGAGCTGCCGCGTCTGCAACCCAAAAACCGCTCTGGTGAGCCATTTCCCATTTCCCGTTCTTTTCTATTTTTCTACCGTTGTGCTCCTAATCATTTTCTGGTGTAGGTCGACTGAAAGGAACTCCTGACCGCGAGAGAGGAACGACAGAGCTGCCGTAATGGAAAGCTCCTCCGTCGGTAATGCCTCAGGTTTTTTTTTTTTTGGCCAACAGAGGTTGCCTAACCTAGTTTTATGTAGGTTTTATGCAAAACCAACTAAAACCAATCGAAAATGGCTAGGTTGAGAGGAGATGCCACCGTGGGTGTCGGACCGGCGCTAGAGCACGGCGCCGCCGCTGTGCTAGAACCCTAAACCAGCCGAAAAATTTTAAAATGCTTACACTGGTCAGTGTATAATAGCCCTAGTTGTGTTACCTGTTTATTCTATACTGCCTAAATTGCTATTATTTATTGATTTTAATTATTTTTTCGCTTATTGATTGTTTAGCTATTATTCTCACCAGTTGACTAGTTTGAAGTAAATGCTTTAATCTCATTTTCTTAATTATTTGTATTGTCTTCTTACGTGTCGTACTATTGATATGTAAATATGAAATGATTGTGTGTAATTAGTGGTTGGTTAATGACGTGAATATGTGCATAAAAAGCTTATTGGGTATCATGAAAAAAGGTGTACAAACCCAGTACATAGGAAAAATTCTACTGTAGATATTACCTCAGTCGAACGGGGCTGAGAAGTCTTATACTGGAAGGGATTGGAAGGTATAGTTCACCCTCATTCTGGATTGGGTATTGAGGTGGAGGTACATTTAGCGCCCATTACTAGACGAGGTATAAGGACAGCCAGTTAATTGATAAAATTGGATATTGGATCCACACTTAAGAAGAACCCCTATGGACCCCTAGAGGTACCGATAAGTAGGTAAAAATTCAAAAAGGTGAGTATGAAACTAACATTATGTTTTTACATTAAATGAATTCACTTTTTTAAAAAAAGAGTAAATGGCTCCATTGGTCGTTTTGTGATTTTTAACAACCTTTGATTTTCCGTATTGGTATTAAGTGTTGACATTCTTACTAGGCTAGTATAGCTTATTCCTTTTATTTAACCATTTCAGATCATGAAAACCAAGATCTAGATCCTGAACCACAGAAAAGTTGTAACTAAGAGTTGCCTCTCGCATCCCATCAGAGTTGTCTTGTGCAGCGAAGGTTAACCCTATAGGATTTTAGTTTTTTTTTCTATTTATATTATTTTAACTCCCAAAAAGGGGACATCTTCGTAAGCATATTGGGCATCCTGATTTACTGTGCAAGAAATGTAAATCCTAAATTAATAATTACTTCTGCAATTATTTTACTAATTCAAAATCTTTATTTTCATTAAGTTTTGGGCATTTACAATTGGTATCAGAGTCGCATTCCTCAAAACTATTCATTGCACAAAGGTTAGAATCATTCAATACAACTCGACACTCAACACTTCCTTGTGAAATGCAGGTACAAAGACATAAGAAGAGGGATGCCCCCACTGAAAAGACCAGCTCAAGATGGGTCACTTCGAGAGGAATCGATCGACTCTTCGAGATGCTGGAGAGACTTATTTCTACCCAAGAGGCCAGGGAAGAGAAGAGGGAGCTACCTGACCCTCCACCTCTGCCATAGTATGAGCCACTCCTGCAACGGGTAGATCCAATGCCATCTCAGTACAACCCTACTCCTATACTGTATCATCTGACACTGCCGTAGTACAATACAGTGTCCCCACTATATAATCAAGTACCGTTACAGGGTCACCCAGTCCTTACCAAGCATAATCTAGTTCCTCTTCAATAGGACCCAGTTCCATCCGTGATGGACCCAAACTACATTGAGAGGTACAAGAGACTTAACTCATCTACTTTTGTAGGGGTATCCACTTTTAAATAAGCTGAGTACCGGTTGGCAGAGAGAGAAGGTCTTCGTAACTCTCGGAGTGGTTCCCGAACAAAAGGTCATATTTGCTACTTACATGCTCATAGGTGAGGCAAGTCGTTGGTGGCAACTGAAGCATGCCACCTTATCCATTTCGGTCACTTGGGAACAGTTATTGGCAGCTTTTAATGCAGAGTATCTTTTAAAACACCTTCGATATTTGAAGGAGATAGAGCACACCTAGTCCAAGGTGATATAATAGTGTCTGAGTATACCCAAAAATTTCTGGAGTTGGATTGATACTCTCTTGAGAGCATGATGGACAAAGGCAAAAATATAAGGAAGTTTGAGTGGGGCAACTGTCCTGAGATTAGACATCAAATATACATATTCGAGCTTAACACCTACTCAACAATTCTGGACAAGACACAACTAATAGAGAGGAAGCTCCGCATCTTTCCTCTAGCAGTGGGCAATTTCAAGCCCCCGGTTCCACATCGCAGGCCAACACCTACTACACCGATTCAACAAAATAAAATACTTAGGCTTGCGACTCAATCCTTCATCAGGCCCTAACAACAGGATGCAACAGGACTTACCAGCACTATGATAAGGATCATGGGGATTGACCCAGCTATTACCTCAACAATACCTGCTGCATACGTGAAAGTGCCCAGTATTACGCGAGAGAGTGTCTGCATAATCAGAATAAGGTCAGACCTCCAATCTAGGGCAGGGCCTATACCCTCACCCAACATGATACTGAAGCCAATGCAGACGTAATACAGGATACGTACACTATCTGTAATCATCTTGTACATGTTTTAATTGATACTAGTGCTTCATATTCTTTCGTTTCGTATGCGTTTACAAAAAAAATTGAATGTGTTATCTAAAAACCTTAATTCTGTGTTGTTTATGTCTATACCTAGGAATGTGACACTATTAGAGAATGTCAGATGCAAAGCTTGTATTGTAGAAATAGCGGGTAGAAAATTGAGTGTAGACATGATAGCACTAGACATGGGGAATTTTGATGTAATTCTAGGAATGAACTGGTTAGCAGCATATCACACTACCGTGGATTATTTTTATAAGAAGCTTGTATTCAACCTTCCTAACAAAGAGCCCTTCACAAATTAATAAAAGTTTTAGATATTATTCCCTTATAATAACTGCATTGTTTATCTGATGCTTTAACCTAGTTATTCTTTTATATTTTAGGCAAGCCTAAGAAAAAATTTTGCATTCAAGAGATTTCTATGGTCTGAAATTTTTCGTACATATTCCCTGATGAACTATCAGGACTGCTGGTGGATAGAGAAGTTGAATTCATTAAAGATCTTCAGTCTAGAACTCAGTCTATTTCATATACCTCTTATCGAATGAGTCGTGTTGAGATAGAAGAATTGAGGAAACAGATCAAAGAATTGTAGAATAATGGGTTCATCTGACATAATATATCTTCTTAGGGTGCTGGAATCACGTTCGCAAAGAAAGGTGATGGATTCTTGAGGTTGTGTATTAACTACAAGGGATTGAACATGGTCACAATCAAGAACAAGTACCCATTCTCCAGAATCGATGATCTTTTCGACCAGTTACAGGATACTCAGATTTTCTCCAAGATTGACTTGCGTTCAGGCTACCATCAGGGGATATCCTCAATACGGCTTTTAAAACCTGGTATGGGCACTATGAGTTCCTAATAATATTATTCGGCTTAACAAATACACCTGCCATTTTCATGGACTTGATGAACAGAGTCGTCAGGCAGTTCTTGGATTGGTTTGTCATAGTGTTCATTAATGATATCCTGGTCTATTTAAAGAACAGTGAGGAACACGCTCAGCATCTTGCTCAGGTTTTACAGATTCTCAAGAAAAAAAAACTACATGCAAAACTGAGCAAGTGTGGATTTTAGTTTGAGCAGACTATTTTTTTAGGGCACATAATATCAAAGGATGAGGTATCAGTGAATTCTGAAAAGGTTAAGGCAATAATGGGTTGGGAGAAGTTGACTTGGGTTAAGGAAGTTCAAAGCTTTTTGGGTATGACAGGTTATTACCGCAAGTTTGTAGAAGGGTTTTTAAGTCTAGCTAGCCCCCTAACCTGACTTACGAAAAAGAACGCCAAGTTTAAGTGGAATGATGAATATGAAACGAGCTTTACAGAGCTCAAGAAGCGACTGACTATAGCGTCAGTTTTAACTCTGCCAAATGGGATATGTGGGTATTCAGTATACAGTGATGCTTTTTACCTAAGATTGGGTTGCATTCTGATGCAACACAGAAAGTTCATAGCCTATGGGTCTAGATAGTTGAGAGATCATGAAAAGAATTATCTCATCAATGACTTGGAATTTGTCGCTATTATCCATGCATCAGAGAACTAGTGCCACTACTTGTATAGGGAGACGTTTGAGAATTATACAGATCATAAGAGCTCAAAGCATATATTCACATAGAAGGATCTCAACATGCGTCAGAGGCATTGGATAGAGCTCCTCAAGGACTACAATTGTAAGATCTTATATCACTCAAAGAAGGGTAATGTGGTGGCCAACACTCTTAGTAGAAAAAGTGCAGGTATGTTGGCTCACATAATAGTTTCTTGAATGTAGGATAATAAAGGCTGCATAGTAGATACAACTTCAGGATTTGAAAATACTCACATGTTTGGCTCATCTAACTGTCCAACCCGAATTGAGTCAAAGAATAAAGGAAGTCCAACTGACTGATCCCACTCTAGTAGCTCTTAGAAAAGATACAAAACAGGGTGTAAATCCATAATTTCGAGTCTCTGCCGATGGGTTGCTCAGGTTCTAAGACATGGTATATATTCTAAATGATAGTGAAATAAAATATGATATCATAATAGAGGTTCATAATTCAAAGTTCACCATGCATCCCGGAAGTATTAAGATATACCAAAGCATGCAATCTTGATTCTAATAGAGCATGATGAAAAGGAAAATTATCGATTTCATCTCTAAGTGCCTTGTATATCAGCAGGTTAAGGTTATGCATCAACGCCCAGGCAAGCTACTTCAACCATTACTAATCCTGGAGTGAAAATGGGAATATATCATTATAAATTCTGTAATAGGGTGTTGCCTAAGGCACGTTCAGGGCATGATGCAATCTGGATAATTATTGATTGACTCATCAGGTCCTCTCATTTCTTGGCCATCAAAATGACCGACCCTTTAGACAAGTTAGTAGGAATTTATATCCAGAAGATAGTTAGACTACATGGAGTCCTGGTGATAGTGGTATCAGACAGGGACCTCAGATTCATCTCTCATTTTTTGTCAAGTTTTCAGTAAGTAATGGAAATAAAACTATCCCTTAGCATATCATTCCACTCTCAAATAGATGGATAATCAGAATGAACTGTTCGTATACTGGAGGATATGCTTAAGGTTTGTGTTCTAAATTTCGAAAGAAATTAGGACGATCACCTATCCCTGATAGAGTTCGCTTACACGTCCACATGGGCGATCCGCGTGCCAAAAGATCCAACGGCCCAAATCTCCTCCCGCACGCACAGATGACCCAGATCTGTTTCTCCTTTATACACAATTGAACGACTATATTTGATTAGATCGTGCGGTCTAGATTAATTTTTCAAATAAGAGTGATCCAACGACGATGAGTAAATCACGTCACGGACGGCCGGGATCGACACGAAATAGGTATAAAAGCATCTCATCCCCAAAACCCTAACTTTATCTGCACCTGAGCTCGCTGGAGAAAAAGTAGAAGGGTGATCAGAAAGAAAATCGACCGCCATCGCCGCCACCTCGGAGCCACTGCCGATGCCAAAAAGGTAAAATTTTCTTCCTTTTTGTTCGAAATTCGATTTCGAATCTCCCTACACCCATATCTGAGCCTAAAAGCCAAAAGGGAAGCCAAAAATTGAGAGTGGGGCTCGACCGAGCCGCTGCAATCTCGACCCAAAAATCGCTCTAGTGAGCCATTTTCCATTTCTTGTTCCCTTCAATTTTCCTACCGTTGTGTTCCTAATTTTTTTTTCTGGTGTAGGTCGACTGAAGGGAACCCCTGGCCGTGAGAGAGGAATGGCGGAGCCGCTGTACTAGAAAGCTCCTCTGCCAATAATGCCTCAAATTTTTCCTTTTCCAGTTAACAGAGGTCGTCTAACCTCATTTTTTACAGATTTTCGTGTAAAACCAACTAAAATCGGCCGAAAACGGCTAGGTCAAGAGGAGACACCGCTGTGGGTGGTAGAGTCGGCTCTGGAGCATGGCGGTGCCGCCGTGCTGAAACCCTAAACTGGCTGAAAAAATTTAAAATGCTTATTTTTTTTTTACCTTTTTGAGGTATTTTAGAATACGTGACGTGTATTTTTTATTTTCGTAGAAAAAATTCAAGAAATTCGAGAACTGCTAGGAAGTGTAGTGAAAGAGACAGTGTTTAGAACACCGATTCGGAGTAAGAAATTTTCACCATTTTCTCTTGTTACGATACATTAAAGTTTAATAATTAATAACAGTGTATTTTTTTGTAAAAATTAAAAATCACTAATTAATTGAATACAGATCACCAATAGAGCCAGTAACTGGTTAGTATGTAATTGCCCTAGCTATGCTGCTTGTTTATTCCTATACTACCTAAATTGTTATTATTTATTGATTTTAATTATTTTCTCGCTTATTGATTACTAAGTTGTCATTCTCACCAATTGACTAATCTGAAGTAAATGTCCTAATCTCATTTTCTTAATTGTTTGTATTGTTTGCTTACATATAGTACTATTGATATGAAAATGTGAAATGATTGCGTGTAATTGGTGGCTAGTTAATGACGTGAATTTATGCATAAAAGGCTTATCGAGTATCATGAAAAAGGGTTTATGAACTCAGTACATAAGAAAAATTATATCATAGATATTAACTCAGTTGAACGGGACTGAGAAGTCTCATATCGAAAGATGTTGGAAGGTATAGTTCACCTTCATACTGGACGAGGTATTAGGGCAATGATACATTTGACACCTATTACCGGACGGGTTATGGGGATGATTGGTTAATTGATAAAATTTTATATTGAGTCCACGCTTAGGGAAAACCTCTATGAACTCCCAGAGGTACCGGTAAGTAGGTAAAAATATAATATTTATTATTATTTTTCCTTTAAATATTGTAATAAATTGCTATCCTTATTATTGCCTTCATAAGCCAATTTTAAAAACTCAAAAAAGTGAATATGAAACTAACGTTACGTTTTTACATTAAATAAATTCACTTTTTTAAAAAAAGAGTAAATGGCTTCCGTGGTCATTTTGTTATTTTTATCAATATTTGATTTTTTGTATCGGTGTTAAGTGTTGATATTCTTACTGGTTTAGTGTAACTCATCTCCCTTATTTAATCATTTTAGATTAGAAAGATCAAGATTTTGATCCTGAACTGCAAGAAGGTTGTGACTAAGAGTAGTCGTCCGCATCCCATTATAGTTGCCCAGCTTAGGTTAACCTTATATGATTTTAGTTTTTTTTTTGTTTCTATTATTTTAACTCCCAAAAGGAGGACATTCTCAAAATTCTATTGGACATTCTGATTTATTGTGTAAGCAATGTAAATTCTAAATTAATAATTGCTTCCGCTATTATTTTACTAATTCAATATCTTCATTTCCATTAAATTTTAGGCCTTTACAATGTAGAGATAAAATTGTAAATATTATCATCTCAAATTGTAAAATATAAAAATAGAGTTAATATGATGATAAAATAATAATTATTTAATTGAATTTTTTAAACATAAAAATAGAATTTAATTTTGATAATTTTTAAATACAAAAATAATTTTAATAATATATATAATAATTATTTATTAAAAATTTTTAAATGTAAAAATAAAATTTAATTTTGAATTAATTATAATTTATATATTATATAATTAATTTATACAAACATACTTCGTGTGTAATACAAAATAAACATCATATAATAACAAAAAGCAAACTAAAGTTAAGACAATGTCAAAAGCAAAAAGACAAAATTTTAAATAAGAGGAAAATGTATATATAAGATAAAATTAATAAAATTATAATTTATTTTTAGTTATTGTTAAATAATCTACCAAAACTCCAGGATACATGCATGTATATATATGGTGTTATATATAAAATATAGTACAAAAGGTGAAAGAAACAAATGATATTATTAGGGTTCTCATATCTATAAACATGAAGTTGGTTGGCTCATGGCTTGGTTAATTAATGTTGGTTTGGTAGAGTATGGACAGTTGTTAATTAGTTTCCTCACACATTTATATACATATGGTGTATGTATAGATGTATAAATAAATACGTACGTATGTATGTATATATACGTGTATTGTGCCTTTATTAGGGGGTGGAAGAGATAGGTTACCCACCAGGTCACCACACCGTTGTCCTGGTTTCTCCTCCTCTCACAACTTATCCCTTAATGATTCTAATTTTATAAATTAAAATCAACTCTATCTCTCTCTGGAGCATATATATATATATATATATATATATATACACACACACACACACACATATATAATATGCGAGACAAATCCCAAAGGAATCTAAAATGTGAAACAAAAATTTACAAAACGAAATTAAAAAAAGGAGAAGAAATTAATGTTCCAAGACTAATTAATAAGTTCTTGTTGTTGTCATCATCACACGGATCAGCTCATGACGATACAGATTCATATATACAGTATAGTATATCTTTTAAAAAGATTAAAATTAAACATGTAATAACTTTGACTTTCAAATAGGGGACATGTTGAAATATATATATATATATTCATCCAGAAATTATAATAATTATATATATGTTTTTATATCAGTTTTACTAATTATTTACGTTTGATAAAATGTAATAAAAACCCATTATTTATTTTTTTTAAAATTGAAACTACATAGGAAAAAAAAAAATCTCTTTGTGGCAATAAATACATGTAAGGTGTACTTTTAAATTACTACAATATATTTAAAAATTATAAAAAGTGCAAATACTTATGTGGTCTTATTATACTCGATAACTAATAATTCTATTCTAATAAAAGGGTATTGAGTGTGCTATTGTATGTATATGTTTATGTCAAATTAAAAAATTTAACAAAAATTTGAATTATATAATTGAACTTTAGACTTGACCCATGAGTAAATACTTGTATATACATATATAACTGATATGCTATGTGTGGCATATATAGCATGTATGTATAATAATCATACAATTATATATGAGAAAGTACATCAGCAATATTAACAGAGATTTTTTGACTAATAGCAATCCTTTTTTTTTTGTTTTCTTTTTTTACTCATTTGTCTCATCATTCTGTGCAGCTACACTTGATAATAATAAAACTAAAAATTAAAAGAAAACATGAAGGATTTGATTTGATCTAATTTTCATTTCATCTCCATTAAACCTCTGTAATCCAAAACACCAGTTTTCAACCCTAAGAAATCATAACCTGTAATATTACTACTATTACTTCCCGGACTGCTTGTTCCATTCCCGCTAATTACAATCCCCATACTGCAACTACAATCCTTGCTGTTCTGCAATCCCAAACTGCAAGCAAAACAATGCGGAAACCTCTCTGCAACTGCTCCCCTCATCTTCAATGGCGGCTGATGTTGATCGTAAGACGGGAAATTTTGGTACGGGGGACTAATTCTGAGCTCCAAGTTCAAGTCTGGACACCTTTCTTGAACTGGGTTTCCTTCTTCTTTACAAATAAACCCAGTGCTCGTACTGTTGCTGCAAGACTTCTCCTTTTGATCTTCTTGATTATAATTATTACTGTTACCCGCGGCGAAGCATATTGTGGTCGCCGTCGTCGTCGCCGTCGTAGTCAAATCTTGAGAAGTAGTCTCATTAATTGACCGGTGAGTTGCAGGGTCGATCCCTCTGTTCAGAAGCTTTCTTCTTATATGTGTGTTCCAGTAGTTCTTTATCTCATTATCTGTTCTTCCCGGTAATCTCCCGGCTATAAGAGACCATCTGGAATTAAAAAAAAAAAAAAGGAAAATAAACGAACTTTCCTGGTTGCAAAACAGGAAAATAGAAAAAAAAAAAAAAAAGAAAGAAACAGAACATGTTGTTTAAGTAACTTACTTGTTACCAAGGAGGCTATGGAGTTTGATAATGAGCTCATCTTCTTCCTCGGTGAAATTGCCACGTTTAAGGTCAGGCCTTAAGTAGTTGATCCAACGGAGTCTGCAACTTTTCCCACATCGAAGAAGACCGGCGGCTTTAGGAAGCGATCGCCAGCAACCTTCGCCGTGAGCCTTGATATAAGCTATGAGACGATCGTCTTCTTCCTTGGTCCATGCTCCTTTATTCGTGTGAGCTTTTTCACAGCATGGAGACCTTCCCATTTGATGTATACAGGTATAGAGAATATATCAGTCTATATACAAACTACTACCCAACTACTCTACTTGCTATACCTCTCTCTAGATACATGTATGTATGTGTATATATATATATATATATAAATAAATGGGTGTTGTCTGTGTTTTTTAGTGTTCTAATCCAGTTTGAGAAGAAAAGGAATGGAGGGGTTTTGTTTCTTGTGTGTGTTTGCTGGAGTATTAAGGCCGGTCCCCTGTTAGAACTTGAGGTCTGGCTTTATATAGGCCTTTGACTATCATATATACATATTATATATATATATATATATATATAGAGAGAGAGAGAGAGAGAGAGAGAGAGAGAGAGAGAAAGTGAGAGAAAAGCGTAATGACGCTAATGGCTTCTAGATGCGAGTTGGTGAGACAGGTTAGAGGGGAGTGGCTGGTAGGCTCTCTCTCCATGATATTAGCATCAATCATAGTAATAAGTTAAAGGGTACATTAAGTATAGGTGACCTTCAGGTAGGTGTGAAGTAATGTATTAAAGTATATCTATATATCTATACATATAAATATATATAGTCAAGGCAATATGTGATCTTCTTTTTCTTTTTTTAATTTTTTTTCTTCTTACTTTTCTTTTTCTTTTCTGATTAGCTATATACTAAACTACTTCAATAATTAGATTAATAATTAAGTTCAGTTACCTCTCAAAATCCTCCCCAACTCACTAGACAACATATACCAGAATCCATTTCACAAAAACCCTTTTAAATTAATCAATTCTATCACCTCCTCTCTCTCTCTCTCTCTATATATACATATATATGTATATATATATTATATTTATATAAAGAAATATCACGTTGTTGGAACTAACACCTTAAGGGGTGTGGGGTTTCCAGGAAGGTCTACTGACCCTCAATATTTTAAGGCTAATCATGTTTGAACTTAAATGTATATATAATTCTGCATCTGGGTGAGATTTTACTTGCCACTAAATTCTATTATATTATATTATATTATATTGTATATCAATTAATTTTCTATTTTTTTGGACAATTTAAAATCTTGAATCTCAAGTAACATGTCCCAGATATTCGGTTGATGATACAAATAATACTTTTTATGAGAATTGAAACGGCTATTATATATTTACATGGTGTTAGTTAACCCTGTTTTATTCTTGAAGTTAACACAATTTTCTTATACATATTCCTAATTAAAAGCTTCTTAGGTCATGCCTTTCGGGAAAGAAAAAAAAGCTCCATAGGTCATCAGTGGCATGTATATATATATATTAATAACTGATAACTTAACAATTGATATATTTTTCTTTATATAATACCTTATATTCGAATCAGACTATACTCTCATATGTTTTTCTATTTAAAGATTATTTATATTGTGTTATAGTTGATTGCATATTAATTAATTAATGATTTTATTTATTCTTCACTTTAAAAAATCAAATTCAAATAGTTAAAATATGGAATCTATCCTAAAAAAGGTGAATATTTTTAGATTTCACAGTGGTAAATATCAATAAGTAGAGTCTTTACCTACAATTACTATATTTATACATATAGGTAATTTTATCCTTAGGATATTTGTCATTTATTTCTTTATGAGATTTAAATGTATTAAAATTACTGTAATTTTTAGAATTTTATAATAAATTTATCTCATGCCATCTTGTCAACTAAACCATATATATTTTATGTATTTTTGAAAAAAAAAACTGCTTTTTCCATTAGATTTTCTAAAATTTATTATTCCACTTGAACAAATTTAATGATATATACATGGAAACAGATACCACAAAGATATCACAAATGTAAGGGATACATTCTTGTAGCATATATAGATATGCCTAAAGAGATGATGAAGATCCATGGTTTTATGAGAGAAAAAGTGAGTACTATTGTTAATTTAGTAAGTTAGTTGTGGTGGGCTAATGCGAAAAGGAAATATAATGTCGAAAAACAAGTGGGTTCTTTTTTCTTTTTTGGTGAATTCTTGGGTGTAAGTATGGAGATGGTAGTTGTGGTTCTTTATTCAATTGGTACACCAGAGAGTGTGTGAGAGGAGGGAGAGGGCCTCTAGAAGGGTTGGAGGTTGGGATTTAAGGAGGAGGATAGAAAAGGGAAGAGCATCAAAGGAAAAATTAAAAAATAAAGAAAGATTAATGAGTGTAGTTGCGGTTGTATGTGGGCTTTGGTTCACCTTCCACTTTTATTTTTTTATTTTTATTTTTTATTTTAATAGGGTTTTTAATTTTAACCTTGTGGTGTAAGTATAGGCAACAAAAGAAAAAGGGGGTAGGGGGTTAGGGATGTAGAGGTTGATTCACTCTTTTTGTTGTTATCTTCTTCTCTTCCCCCAATTTTGCCTTGTATTATTTGCTACCCACCACCACACATCCCTCTTTTTCTCTCTCTCTCTCTCTCTCTCTCTCTCTCATCATGAATTTCAAGTGGATGGTAAGAGTTAAAGATGATGGGCAGAGGTTGTTTTCCAACAGACAGAGAGAGGAAGGAAGTAGAGAGGTCCACTTGTGTAATTATCTGTGAATTTCACCTACTTTCTTTCCCTCCTCTTTTCACCTTTCACACTGTTCTTTGCACCTATACTTCAACTGTGGCCTCACTTTGATGTTGAACTATAAAAACCCGTTCTAGATTTTTATTCTCAAAGATACTCTTTCTTTTTATCTCTCTTTTTGTTGGCAAAAAATCCAGCTAAGTTTATTCATATGGACAACAATAAACCAGTTTCAATTAGGTTTTACTTTAGTATTTCGGTAGTATTATATATCTGAAATGTTTTGTGACACCTAATAATTTTATTACTTACTATATAAGATAACCGAAGTACTATAAATGATTAGGAAGTTAGTGCATAAATATGGCAACTCTGAAGCATTCTATATTTTACCCGAAAAGCCAGTGCTATCCTATCCATAGTGTGCTAGGAGAAGGAAAGGTGGTAGATGAGTTATGGTGGTCTGGCCTAAATGCCAAGCCATGATTTACCTACATAGACGTAACAAAAACCAACCAAGCACATAGATTATGATATATCAAACATGTACCTACACATATTTACTGATCATGGCTCTCCTGTTGCAATCAATCAGTTGAGTCTTTTTTATTTTTCCTTCTCTTTTTGCAATACATCAATAGGACTGCTTGTACCTAAGTTCAAATTGATGACTTCGCCTACAAAAACACAAACACAAGCACATTAGATAAGAATAAAATACTTTGGATGAGGTGGAAACTAACCAAAATCATATAATTAAGTGATTGCTTAAGGCGCTCAACTATGGCTAAGGATTGGCAAATTACCAGGATGAGGTATTGATGATAGCCAGCACAGCAACATCTGTAAGCATGTGCTTAGGTATTGAACAAGACTCGTGGGATTGTCCTAAATGAAAATACTCTCT
Organism: Carica papaya; assembly: GCF_000150535.2. The sequence goes on along the minus strand of NW_019014655.1, from coordinate 1,227,285 downwards.
CCTCTTTTCTTTACCTACCTCTTTTTTCTTTAGCTGTCCTCCCCATGTGGGTCTCTTTCCCTTTAACCTTAGCGCAAGGTCGGTTTCAGTGACCCACAACGAGGATAAATGAAGCTTCAAATTTGGTTGCTTGCTTCAAATAATTTCCACCTTGGTATTTGGACTCTCTTGTGCTGCTGATGGAGACACCCACTTCAGATCTTTTTTACCTAGTCATTCTTTTCAAAAGCTCTACAGTGAGAATAGCCAAGTAGAACTACAAACTAGAAGGCAATATTAATCAACATCTATTGACATTGCTTACTACAAAAAAACCAATACACAAGTTAGATAATTTACACTGAAACAGTAATTAGTATCTTGATGATCTCTGTAAAATAGCCTTCAATTGCATCTAGAAAAATATATCTTCCCCTGAAACTCCAATTGCATGGCTGTGGAGTCCATATCCATAATCAGTGTACAGAACAAATAAATAAGCTAAACACAATTCAGATAGCGGAAGTTATGTCATTCCAAATTCAGGTGGAGAAAACAGACTTTTATTTTTATCTTTCTGTTCAGACGACAATCTTCAGTACTGTCTATGGATCTTTAAATGTATCCTACTGTTTCTTTAGGTAGAAGTAGTGCCAATAGGATATAAACAATGTGTCTGAGAAAAGAAACACTATGTGGCACATGGCTAGAGTGGCACATGGCTGGAGAGGACAAAGTAGATTCAACTAATTATTATGGTACTATATGCAGCATTCAAGTTGGGTCTTTTCACTTCATTCTTTTGCGAACTTCATAGAAGTAGCTTAAAATCACCACGGCAGCAGCCACTGCAACTCCAACAGCACTTTGTGCCAATATGATACTATCCGAAGTTCCCTTGGAACCAGAGGATCTGGGACTAAATCCAAGTTCCGAAAGTTTCTTATGTGATTCTGCATAATCTCTGTAGAATGCATCCTCATCCTGACACATGGAATTAATTAAGAAGAATAAATAAATGAAAATATTATTTGAGATAATTCTGGAATGAGGAAAGAAAAAAGGAACAAGAATAAAATTGATTGGGTCTTGTAAAAGCATTATGCCACATGGTAGTTGGCAACTGACTGCATACTTTTGACCCAATTGTGCTTTATATTGGGAGCAAGCATGAAGCAACGATTTGAATGATGGCTCAAGCATTATCATCCTATTGGCACACTTGAAAGCTGAAACAAGACCCAACTAATAAACAAGGGCATCCAAACTATTGACTAAATGTTGTTTTGAAACAAAGTCAGGGAAACATCTGAAAAAAATCTAAATGTCTTGATATTATCATAAAACTTATAAGACAACAACTGGTGGGCCCAGGTCTGGTAGGTCAAATCAAAACTTTGAATCCAAAAACACATGTTTGAATGATGGTTCAACATGAATCCACAAATACCTCTAGTATTGCAAAGGTAGGGCGTACCAAAGCGCTTGTAATGAGAACAATGTGCATTGTGGAAAACTTATTATGAAATGCCACTGCTTATTAAGCAGGCAAACAAGTCAAAGAGATGATTCAGTCTAGAAACTATGTACTCCTCAGAGTGGCGCCATGCATAAAATGTGGGGAGGAGAGATTCAGTCTAGAAACTATGTACTCCTCA
>NW_019014655.1:1204303-1215409 GCF_000150535.2 Carica papaya | reverse complement strand
TGAGAGAGACATTGGGCTTAAGAAGACTTCGAAGGATGTTGGAAGAGAGTTGCTCAGATCCATGAAAGAACTAGAGCATCAACTTGCTTCCATAAGATAGCATCTGGATTGGGTACCTGTTTCCCGTAATCGAAGAGAGTTTCAACCGGACATGTACTACTACGATCAATGTGTTTATGAACATTGTAGCCTTTGGGATAAAGAGCAATTTCCAGGCTAAATAATTAATGAAATCAAGTTGCTCATTAACATAATTCTTGATATTAGAAACTCAAAAAGAATGGTGAAAGCACGAGAAAGTTGAAGTAAAGAGGAAGAAGATGAATCAGCTACAGTGGAGGAAGAAGAGAATCTCATCTTTAGTAAATGAGGGTGGCAGAGGATGAGAGGAGAAGAAATTGAGGCAACCTCAGCAACTGTCACTTAAAATTTTCTGGGCAGCTGGTCAAAATTCAATGGTGCATAGATGGGCAGAGGAGAGAGAGGCAGCAGGTCGCAAAGAACAAAAGCTGCTGTTCAGGTGTCGAAAAAAGAAGCTGTCAGCTAGCAGCAGTGCACAGCCTGTGGAGGAATTGCGGTTCCAACAGCAAAACAGAGGTGCATAAAACAGCAGCTAACTGACAATCACAAAGGCACAAACTTTGCTTTGCTGTGACAGACAGTCGATCAATCAGGGAGACGCCATTAACAGAAAAGCAGATTGTGCAGTTGCTATTCTGGTCCTGGCAGAGAAGAGAAATTGGTGCCTGAGGAGAGAGATGCTTGCAGAGAGAGGTCGTCTGTTATAATGTTGATCTTGCTGTGAAAGAGAGAAAGAGAGTGATGCAAAACAGAGGCTGGTGTTGGTGCAGGAGAGAGAAACTGATGATGATAGCATGGCAGAGAAGCGAGATAATTGCAACTGAGCAGATAAAAGCTGGTCAGGAAATACTGAAATTGAGAGAGCAAGTGGGTCAAAGTGTCATGTAGTTGAGAGAGGAAGCCGGCTGCATCTCTGGATTAGAACTAAATAATACTTTTTCTTGAAGACTAAAACTAACAAACAATAGGAAGCTTGAAAAGAAATATTTGTAATATGGCTCCGGTACCATGAACAAGTATGAAAACTATTGAAGTTGATTTTATTCATGAAACATATATGCTATTTATAATCTTACAAAGTAGAGTTCTGGTCTATATGAACATGTAGATTTCTGGTATAATAAGACTTAGGTTATATCATAATGTTAGTGATCCACAAAGCATAATACAGAGGAAATTTTATCCCTTTAGTACTAAACCCAAAAATTTCAAGCCACACCAATTTTTTAATCCACAAGATCTTTTATTTGCTTAGATAACTCTTGCCAGTGCCAAACACTTAACTTCAGTAGATAGAAATAGAAGCAAAATGTTCTGCACAAACAGTTTATAAGTGACAATGATGTGAGTACAGTGGTTAAAACAATATAATGCAGTCATACCTTCGGATGCAGCAAGCCAATTCTTGATGAGGTGCTCATGACTTCCACATGTATTTTGTCCTTAGTAGGAGGCTCCTCCAGCATAAATGTGAACTCCTCTTCCCACCTGGGATCTCTGTTCTTCTTCACTTGCTACACCACCATGAAAAAAATTATTCTCAAGATATGACCAACACATTTAAAAGACTACAGCCAAATGAGGTATGGCATTTGTGAAAGACATTTCTTATTCTGCCAAATTTCTTCTACCAGAACAGATCTAATCTTGAATAAGATAAAACATGTCAGTGCAGCAATGTTCAGCAATAGCTACTGATCATAACATAGAATGGAAGGAATCCCAAAAAAGATATTTTCAGAAAATGAAAGTTGAGACTCTTCCAGGTTATCAAAGTAAATTTTCAATAACCATGGAACTCTCATTAACTTGCCATATGGTGAAAGCAGAATATAAGTTCTGAGGGAACAACTTAAGATCTTGCAAGACAAGAAGAGGAAATACTTAAGAAATCACCAGAAGAAAATGCATTCGCCAGTGTTTATGATATACCTTAGTTCTTCTCTCCTCCCCTCTAAACAGCAGCTTTACTTGTGGATTTGTATGGTGCTTCCCTTCAAGGTCTTGACCTTCATGAACTATAACTACAAGCAAACCACCATCAGGAGGTGTACCTTCAGGAGCCTTCTGCACCGTCTGTGACTCCTCAAAACCTTTTGGTATTTCATCCTCTTTGAAAGGTTTATACATTAATTCCACTTCCAGCTGACCACGTGATTTATCGTTTTGAGGATCATTTAAATCCATGTTTTTAAGGAGATCAAGGAGGATAACTTTAGGCTCCTCAGGGGTCAGATCTTTCAGAGGCACCACATTCATGCCCATCTTATCATGTTTACCAACCTGAGAAAACAGGAAAAAGTTAAACAACAGGGAAACAAAAAAGGGTGATATTTTACCCAATAAAAGTGGAATAACAAACCTGCTCCCAATCATAAACACTAAACTCGAGAGTTTGTGTACTCGGATCTTTAACCACAAAATTAAATTCCTCATTCCACTCAGGATTCAAGTTCTTGTGCTTTACAGTGGTTTTCTTTGATGGAAGCTTATCATCAGTGAGCTTTATTTTCACATACGGGTCTGATGCACCCAGAAGATCTTTCTTTTTCAACTTCATTGCCCTCAGAACCTTCACATGAAGAATGCCAACAGGTCTTCTGTAAGCTCTGCATATCCCAATTGTATTTTGTCAACAAAAAACGCAACAAGTTTAATCAGGACCACATAATATAATGTCAAGATTAAGGTTGAAAAATACTTCGCCGGGTCCAAAATTGGTACTTCTAGTGTTTTGGGCCACAAGTACATGTTGGCAACCTGATCTTTAATAAGTTCCTGACATTAGTAAGAAAAGACATAAGATACTTTTTAAAAAAAGCCAGCTAAGTTCACAATGAAAATAAGTAATTGGATGCTATAATGGAAAGGGGAGAGAAAATTGGCAACTCTTCCTATAGAAAGTTTTGAGCTTCAAGAAATTAAAATTCTAAGCCAGCTCTCACAACTTTGACCAGATGATCAAGTTGCAACCTCAACCAAAGATGCCAAAACTTAATACAACATAAAAATGACAAAAGTATTTGATTAGTTGAGAAAGAAAAGACAAAGAAATACTCAATGTAACACTAAAATGCAGTCTAATATCTACTAATACCATTGCTAGCAATCAAATCAAAATTTTTTGCTCTAGGGATAACACCTTCCACAACACTTGAACCTAGAAGAAGTGTTAGGTAGTGATGGCCACCGAACTATATGCCAGGGTCAAACATAGAGAACACATTCAGGCTACAGACTGCCAGCAAGAGAAGTAGAAAGAATCAAAAGACTCGAAACCACATAAACATCGACATGTTCAACCCACTGGACAGTTCAAGCATTTGCACAATGATCCCAACAAAACAGGCCATCCAACTTCATGCGCCTATGGACATTGAGCTCCTTTTGTTTTCAATTGAAATGTCATCACACGTTATACATTTCACTTGAAAACATAAACAGGCCATCCTTCAAATCATCAATCCATCCTTTAATGTGTAAAGACTTATTTATAAAAAAAAAGAAGGAAAAAAAAAATGTGTAAAGACAGAAGTCATCCAGGGTCATTTTGCAAAACAGCTTATCTTTTTTCTCTTCCAAAGAATATAATTCACTGCTGGAATTTAAAACATTAACAAATTGAACAAAACAAGGAGCCATGTAGCACAAAATAGGGGGACAATATGATTATTTTAAGTTGAAAACTCAGTCTATCTGATATTAGGGCTCAAATTATACCAATTCATCCAAGGCTAGAAAATCGAATTCTAGGATTATCAGGATGAGAAAGCAGAAGAAGATCAAAACATACCTGGACGAATCTGTAAAGGCCAGGTATTGACATAAGATCAGCGCCGATAAGCTTCAGTCCAAAGTCCACATGTGGCTACAAGTCAGAAGAACAACAATCAAAACAACACATCTGCATGAAGAGTTGGAATGACTAACTCAATGTTAACCCAACACCTCCAAATTTAATGTGGCAGGATATAGAATTAAAAATTTGTAATTAGATTTTCTGTTTATTGAACTTTTAAAAAAATAAATTTAAAAGAATTTTAACAGGAAATTAAATACAAATCAGTCCAATAAAAGTAAAAAAAATCAATTATGAAAATTGACTATGATTCTGCTTTATTGGGAGATTTCCTTACAGATACTGAAAATATGCAATTAAATTTTTTGTTTTCTGGATCTTTATTCATAATATTTAATTTATAACAGCTAGATATATATATAAGAGAATATTAAATTGAATTTTTATTCATACTACTTAATTTACGACAACTAGATATATAGGAGAAGATTAGAGAGAGTTTTTTTAATAGAAAACTGAGTAAAACTTAATCCCATAAAAGGAAAAGATCTTCCAAATATGGAAGTAGACTATGATTCTGCTTTATATGGAAATTTTCTTGAAGATACCAATCTGTAAAAGAATTGGACTTCTACAGTTATATCTCTTCCAAACTTACAAGGTAAAAAGAGAAAAAAAAAATCAATCTTCCATGTCACTAGACAACAGTTTATCTTGGCATTATGGTTTAGCACAGAACACCTATTACATTTCTGTTTTGAAATTCATCATTGAACAAGATGCCCGATCACCAGGCCAAGTCTTTAATCTCTGGGAAGGTCATCCACACATCAAAGCATCAATTTAACAAAGTGCAGATAAGTCCTAGCTACAACATTATATCCCGTCATTTCAAATACCACAAACCTTTTCCATGAGAGAGACCAGTATTTTGGCAAAACAAGGAAAGCTTGGAACCAGAGGCTTCAAAGTAATACGTGGTAAGGCAAAAACTTGCAAATCCACCACCTAAAAACAATTCAGATAAAATATTATTAATGACAGTAATTATTAAACTTATCTTCCATATACAAGTAATTTCAGTTACGTCCAGTGGAAGAATGTTATTACCTGGACTGTGGCCTTCAACCCAAATGCTTTAACTGCAATAGTTATGTTAGGATTTCCAGCCCATTTCAAGTAAGGTTCCATTATCAACTCCTTCTCATCAGTGACATAGACTTTCATGCCTGAAAAGAATAGAGTTCACAGAAAATGAAAAACAATAGGTAGGACATGTCAGGAAAAAAGTTGAATAAAGAAGCTAACTTCTTTAGTAAACAAAATATTACAAATTACTTTAACCTAAGGTAATATATTATTTCAAATTGCTGCTGGCATTTTATCTTATCTTTAAGTGAAAACACAGAAAAGAGTAACTTAAAGGAAAACTGCAGAAGGGGCTCTGCTATATGGTAATCATATAAATTACATTAGCTATTGACAGAAAAAGGATATTTATATATATATATATATATATATATCACATTGACCAAAAGCATGTTAACAAAAAGCAGGCACCAAACTACCCATTTAGAGGCCCAATGCACAGGCATCACAAATACTTAGGATACTATTAATTCAATAAATGGAAATAGAACAGAAAAGCTTAATGCACAAGTACTATATTTTTCAGATTATTATGCCAGATCTAAAATCTTTAATGATCTGCAAAGAGCAAAAATATGTGGTTAGAAGAATTTTCTCCAACAATAAGGATCGAGAAAGAAACTTTCTATGCACCATGCTCTATTAAATGTAATGAAATTAGGTTAGATATAAAATGATCCAGATCACTCTTTCTTCCTTCTTTCCATTCCCAAGCAGCAGAAATCTCTTCACAGCAGAACAACAACCAAATACAGTTACATTTTATCCCCCACCTTGCAGAAAAAGGAAGGAATGTAAAAAGTAAAGGGAGAGAGGAAATAGGAGAAGCCAAGAAATATAAATCACATGTAACACCTAAAATCCAGATTCTCATTGATGATATTCTTCACATAACACCCACTTCCCTTTCTCCCATTTCTATCAGAGTGACAATAGATACAGATTATTTGTTCATGCTACAAGACATACATCAACGAAAAAGTAGACCAAATGTTCTTCTTATTCCCACTTCCTTGTCAAAAATATGCACTGGCTAGACACCAGAGATTTTACGATTATTCACCACAAACCAGAAAACCAAGGCAATGTATGGATATAAAGGAAAAAGGGTCACAAAATTTCTCCATTGTTTACATCTTATCTAGAAAATTACCTATTTTTACTACATAAACTACATTAAACCCCATCTTTGTCCCCTCTCTTCAACAAGTTGTAAACTCAGACCACCAGTTCAAGGCCAAATAGTATTTCAAAGTAGATATTAATATAATGTTTAAGGAACAAAAGTTTGCATTTACCAGTCTTTTACTATTATTAACATGCCAAAAGAAAATTTCATCAAGATTTCATAAATATCAAGGCTATCAAAGAGAGATATTCCATTTACTAACCATGAAAGGTGGGAGGTAGAGAACCCAATGTAAGAGTCACAAATTCAACAGAATCAATTTTGTATTTGGGAATTTGCTCTGCTATTATGGGTTTTGCAATATCCTTTGCAGTCTTACAGATGGCCTACATCATAATAAGTTCAAAGAAAAACATATTCACAAATAAATAAGCAGAAGGGACAAGCTACTAAGAGAATATGAGCACAAGTATACATACATAGAAATCAAACCTTGTCAAGAAACGGCCACATGTGTTCAATAAACCATTTTAGCCAGTCTACCTTCATAGTATTAGAAGAAAAAATTGTCAGATAAGAGAATCAAGACCTAAGAGGTAAAGCAGCAAAAACTAAATGCCATAGACACCAATTACATACCCGATCAATGTCAGGATTTTTCACCCAAAGAGGTATCTCTGGAAGCATTCGCAGTAAACTCTCTGAGTCTTGATCAACTAATGGACGAATTTTAGGATCCTGACCATGCAGAGATATGAACCAAACAATTCATGATGCAAGACAAAAAACAATTCTCGAATTCTCACATCATATGGCCAGTATAAACCATTATTCACTAGCAAATTACTCACTCTGGCACATATCAAAAAACTTCAAAACAAGAAGCATAAACAAAAGGTTGAAGGGGAAAGTTTCAGTAAATGTAGCAGTCAAAAAAATTACCAGCCATTACAATTATCTCAGAAAACCTGTCAGATAGCCATCAATTCAACTGATGGAATTTCCCATTACTGACCAACCCACAATTCAATCATTTCTAATATGCTGCTTATTTAAAAACTTTTCTTCTGTTAATTCATCAGTTTCTACTTACAAAGGATCCCTCTGAAATTTTCTCCGTATCATCAAAATCCAAATGAACAATCTAATTTTCATCACCCACAGGCTCTCCACCAGAAGATAACCTACTAACAAGCCATTCGCCATAGCCGTTAACGTAATGCAATTGTAGTATGTGTTTTTCCTCGTTGCATTTCTCATCAAACAAACAATTACAAAAAAAGATAAACAAGACATTAAGCCAAACATCTACATTAATTTTTAGCTTACAAACAGTTAAGATTCGTCTGAACTGAGAGGAAAATGAATAAGAGAAAGAAGCAAACCTTAACATCACTAGGCTGAAAGTAGATGAAGAGGTAATACCCGATCACAAGCCCCGTTGAAATCCCAACTCCAAATCCACAAAAACCCAATATAGTACTCAAGAAACCCATCTCCGTTTCCTTCCTACCAGCAGAAAAACCGCCCCCACTTTTCCCAGTAACCAAACGGCCAATAAACGTAATTTTCTCGTTCTTTCCTCACCCTATTACTCAACTTCCAAGCAAACCCACCTTCAACGACCTCGTATTTTCCTCCAGAAACAATTCCTCCGGCATATCAAACAAAGAAAAATCACATAAGAAGCTAAAAAAATTAGAACACAAAATGACTATAACGTCCCTGGCCGATCTATTATCCTACGTGCTTTTGTGTGATTGACTTTTCGTGTGAGTAATCCCATTTGTAGATATCAATGCAGATAAGGAGGGAGATCTGAACATGCGTTACTTAATTTTTGCCTGCACAGGCGATTTTTCATTTTTGAGATGGAGAGTGACCGACAGGCAACGCAAAGTATAGTACAGTCACTGTCATTAATTTCATTTAATTAATAAAAAAATTTTAAAAAATCAATTAAAGACAAATTTAAATAATTACAAAGAAATATCGCTTCTTACGGTATTTAATTTCCTTATTTAAAAAAAAAAAAGAATTTAATAACACGTCAATACTTTATCCTTTCCTCTCTTGGGCACAAAGAAACAAAAAAATCAGATGAAGCGGCTTCACAGAAGCTTTAAGGTACACTTCCTTGTCACGTGGACGATCATCATCTCGCCACGTATGAAACTTCTCAGGTGTTGGGCGCACCTGATTATTAAACAGGAATGACGTGAGACTCAGGTGACTTAAATTGCCGACAGTATAATGTCAAGTACCGAAAATGCCCATATCTGCTGAAAGCGCAACAACTTTCTAAAGGGGGTTTATTGTCCTTTCAGATCACTGAAGGATCATTCTTTGTTTCTACTTTTGGATTTTTTTTTTTCTCTCCAATGTTTTATTTTCAGTTTTATGAAATTTTTATTTTGTTTAAATTCTCTATGAAGTCATATTTCCATGCTCAACAAAGCACTTGATGCATAATTATTTGACCGCGTAAATTATATATTATAATATTCTCCATTAAAATTATATATATAAAATTAAATATCAATATTTGATTTCAAAAAAAATAAAGATTAATATTATCATATTTAACCACATTAATATGTATTAATTAATGTTTTTAAAGTTATTTAAATTTTATTTATTTTTAGGCAAATTACACTTTGCTCATTAAAAGTTAGAGCATTACATTTAAAATTCATCAATTTTAAAATTAAAAATACATTTTAATCTACAAGTTATTAATTTTTTTTTTTTCATTCTTTGTACGAATGACATTCGGTATAAAAATATGTATAAAATATAAAAATTATATAATAAAAAATACAAAATTATAATTAAAATAATAAATAAAAAATAAGTTGATATATGTATTATTTGTACGTTTCAATAATTAATTTATACAACTCCAATATAATTAATAATGACAATAATTATAACATTACGTAAAATATTATTTTATATTTAAATATTTTAAAAATAAAGTTAAACTACGATATTATTTAAATGAATAAATTATTCAAACAATTCATACTATTATAATTATTATTATCGTATTTCATTATTACTGAGTTAAATTTATTTTTTTACTGTAGTATTTTGTGTTTTGACAAATTAATTTCGATCAATAATTTTTTATATAATATTATTATTTTCATAAATTTAATTATTTTGATATATTTTTAGTATAAAAATACAAAATTTAAATAAAAAATTTAAAAATAAAAAGATAAAATTACATCTATAGAGAATAGAGCGCGGAGATTCAAACTTCATTTTTTTTAAATAAATAAAATATTATATTTAATTATTAACTAATAATGATTATTTTAATTAAAATAAATTTTATTTTGAAATTATTTAAAAGAATAATAGTCAAAGACAAGTATGATATAATAAATATTCCTAGCTATGATTTATTTTAACATGGTCATATTTACAAATTAATATATTTACCGTAAATCTCATTTTTCTTACTTTTTAAATTTTAAATAATTTATTAAAAAAGTTTTCAAACATTTAAGTTAGGAAAACATATTCTTGAGCTACTAAATGAAATACTAAAACTTAAAACAAAATATATTATAATAAAAAGAAATATATAAACTTCAATATTCGAGCTCAATTTTATTTCTCTTTGCCTTAGTAATTTCATTTCACTTGACTATCTAAAAGTTTATTTTCTCTCCTTAAACTATATAAAACATAGAAAATCATAATATCTACAATTTTATGAATTTAAACTGCTATGTAAAATTTAATAAAATTAAAATAATAGAGTTAAAGTTAAAATATAATACGTGCGATCTTATTATTTTAAATTACTATGTAAAAGTTTGTCAATTACATGTAACGCTCCGTTTTTTTTTCTTAATGGCGTAAGCTAAGACAATTCAACGGCCATATATGAACGCATCATTCCAAATCCACCACAAACATAGAAACCTTACCGCAATCTATTATTCAAAGTCACAATAAACATGTAACCCTACATGTAATATTACAGTGAAGGATAATCTCACAGACTCTCAACAGACACACTATCTACCATATTACTAGTTATTACACACTCAATCATGCCAAATAACGAAAACATTATTGTCATGTTCCTCTATCCACTAGGCTCGGAAATCAGCAACTCCAATCCCGACTCCATCCCTACTTCATCTGTAAATAATAAGGAGTGAGTATATACAACTCAGTACAGTAAAAATTAAGTTATAAGCATCATATACAATAATAGGGAACTCAGGGGTCCTATATGTACTCCACCTACTCAACCTAATACTTATCCTTCGTAATTTAAAAATTATGCATGTTAATTGTGACCGCCCATCGACGTTCCCTAACCGTACAAATACTCTCTCCCGTCACTAGTATCAGCGATCACCAATAAACCGTCTATCTCACGACCCCTAATAGGCCACACATATACACACATACCATTCTCACCCGTCACCAGTATCGGCGCTCACCAATAAACTGCCTATCTCTCGACCCCTAATAAGCTACACACACACACAGATTCCATTCTCACCCGTCACCAGTATCGGCGACCACCAATAAACCGCCTATCCCTCAACCCCTAATAGACCACACACACACACAGATACCATTCTCACCCGTCACCAGTATCGGCTCTCACTAATAAACCGATTATCTCTCGACCCTTAATAGGCAACACACACACACAGATTCCATTCTCACCTGTCACCAGTATCGGCGACCACCAATAAACCGCCTACCCCTCGATCCCTAATAGGCCACACACACACAGATACCATTATCACCCGTCACCAGATCGGCGCTCACCAATAAACTGCCTATCTCTCGACCCTTAATAGGCCACACACACACAGAGATTCCATTTTCACCCGTCACCAGTATCGGCGACCACCAATAAACTGCCTATCCATCGACCTCTAATAGGTCACGCACACACCCAAATACCATT
>NW_019014655.1:1154412-1166708 GCF_000150535.2 Carica papaya | reverse complement strand
TGATTATCATGTTAAGAAGATCAATTTTATTAATTTTTAATGAAAGAAATATATTGATTTTTAAATTGAGATTTCGTGCTGATCGACGAACAAAACCATTTGCTGTCACTCTGTCCTGTTTAGATGAGTTAATTTTTGGTACTCTGCTAAAATCATCTTTCAGCATAAAGGGACTCTGAAAATGGGTTGCTAACAAGTTTTACTTCTTTAAAATAACTATATAAAGGGGCCTGAAATTTTTTTCCAATTCTACCATTCTTGAGACAACAATGAATCCATGGTACATTTGTTGCTGTCTTCTGTTTATGGGATTTGTTTGATAACTTTGGTTTGCATACTGATGTGCTGTTGGCATCCCTCAGCTGATCCATGTAGTCTGTGCTTCAACTTTCTGATTTATTACAATTATTTGTTCTGGATGTACTTGCTTATTTTTTTTTTTCTGATGCACATGATGAGCAGGTCTTTGACATCACATCATTGCAAATATTTACGCCTCATGAATTGGACTATCTGCTATGTGGTCGCAGAGAGCTGTGGGAGGTAATTTTTCGTCAACTTGTGTTTGTTCACTATGTACTTGATGCAATTGGATCTTCTACAATTATTTGTGTATTATGATTAAATGCAGGCCGAAACGCTAGCTGATCATATAAAATTTGATCATGGTTACACTGCAAAGAGTCCTGCAATTATAAACGTATGGTTTGAAATTTATAAAATAAATTTTCTTTAAATTTTCTATGTTCTTGCTTGTTCTAATTGTCTTTTTGTATTTTCTATGTTCTTGCTTGTTCTAATTGTCTTTTTGTATTTAGTTACTTGAGATCATGGGAGAATTTACACCGGAGCAGCAACGAGCCTTCTGCCAGTTTGTTACTGGGGCACCTAGACTTCCCCCTGGTGGTTTGGCAGTGTTGAACCCAAAGCTAACCATTGTGAGAAAGGTAGCAGCAATATTTCCTCAGATGATAGTAGCCTGTTACATTTTGTGTTTCATTTTATTGGATATCGACTTCTCAGGTGACACTGAGATTAGGATCTCATTAGGGGGAATATGCAACCACAACTAGAATTCATTTCAGGTGCTTTGTTGCAAGTATTTTAAACATAGAACTTATAGGCATAATTGATTGTTTTTACCTCTTTCTGATCAGAAATATAGGACTGAGGGCATAAGATGAAGGACAAGGACATAATTTACAGATCTTGTTGGGGGAATATGCAAGTACAGCTAGAATCAATTTCAGGGTCACAGTTTTTTTTTGGATGTTGGGTGTCAGGCAATGATGTAAATTGATTGTTTCAACAGATTTTAGTCGACCAGAAAGATGGATGGAGTTAGAGGGTGGAACAATTATTTAATTTATGGATTCAGTAGGTGGAATATGCAAGTATAACTAGACATTAATTCCAGGGGTTTAGTTATAAGTATTGTGAATATGTAATTTTAGACAATGTTTTGTCAGGAAACAAATGAAATACTTTTAGGCAGTCATGTTCTTGGTTATTTACCATTTCTCTAGCCAAAAAAAAGAAAAAAAAAGAGACCTCATTCTTCCTCAAAGAAATTGGACTTGAAATTATTGCAGATGTGTCTGTGTCTGCAATTTGCGAGGATCGTGTGTCTGCCTATAAACCAAATACCAAATTGCAGTTTTTAAACAAATACGAGGAAAACATAATCTAACCATATTACCGATCTATTCTTTTGATATTTCCCTGTGCTCTCTTGACACCTTGTCTTGTCTGTTTTTGTAGCATTCCTCAAATACTAGTAATGCAGCATCAATTGGAACTGGCACCTCAGAGTCAGCAGATGATGACTTGCCAAGTGTCATGACTTGTGCCAACTACCTGAAACTTCCTCCATATTCTACTAAGGTTTCTTATTCGGTTTACACATTCTGACTCAAAAGTTGTTATCATTATCATGCTTTTTAACGAGTAATTGGTTGTTCCACTGATGATTAACGTGTGCTTTGAATCAGGAAATTATGTACAAGAAACTTCTTTATGCAATCAGTGAAGGACAGGGCTCTTTTGATTTGTCATGAGTTCTTCAGACTAACCATCAACGACCTGTGCATATCCATATCACAGTTCACTTCTCTTACCTTGGGATTATTTTGATGTTTAAAAGTAGCATCTTGTTTTCTCAATAATGCCTCCTTTTCTTCTAATACTGGTGGCATTGTAAAAGGTGAGTTCTACCTTCTTATGGACTTATATTATCTGAAATTCCCAGGATCTTTGCTAGAGAAGTGACTCTTCAGTTTATCTTTCTTGTTTGTATGAGTTAAGGCATATTTGGAACAAATACATCATAGAATTAATATGGAATTCATTTGAAAAATTAACTAGGATGGAGATAAATTCCATTAGAAAACAATAAATTTGAGTTCATGATCATTCCAGATATTCATGAGCTAAACTTTTTAATATGTTCTAAACATACCTAACTTTTATTAAATTAGGTACATGTGATGGGAAGGTCATTGACTGATGAATTGTTTTCAGGTCAGAGATCGGTTTATTGCCATCACAGTTCCGAGCTCTGAAGAGGGAATAGCAGACTTCTTCCAGCTGCTATGGAATTTTGTATATAGATAGGGAATTCTGTAGAATTTTTGTCTCAGTCTCAACCTATTGGCTGGTAAAAGTATACATGTATGGCATAAATATTAAAAAGGAAAAAAATAAATCATTGAAATATTATTGATTCCCTTTTTGTTGATTCATTCTGTCATATGTTGTCTTCACTTGTCAGTTGTGGTTTTATTTGATTTAATAGTTGTTTGTTGATATATATCGTTGACCATTTACAACTGCGAGCATTGGTGCTTTTAGGAAGACAGATTTTAGAACTGTTTGGAATAAATCCTAGAACTTATATGGAATTTTACATTTATTTTTGAAGAAAGGTTACATACATTAAAACTAAAAATAACCAAACCATAAGATAATTTGCTTGTCTATCCCTATATGTATACACGCATGAAACCTAAAAACAGCCAATTAGAAGGCAATGAATTCCAATTTGTTCTTGATAGTTTTACACAAAAAAACTACATTTAAGTTAAATTGTGAAGCATTATACATATATTATTTTTCAAAATCATTTTCCAAAGTTAAAGACTAGCTCTTGTGGATATTTTTTCCCCAAAGAAAACCTAAGTGATGTCGTTTTAGGTTATACTAACAAATAAGAAAATTGTCTTCATTCATAAATTTATGTTAAATTTTATTAAAGATTTATGTTATTCAGTTAAAAAAATTATAAAAACTCTATCTAAAATGAAAAAAATTAACTTCATATGTGATTCGTAATAACATTGAAAATTGGAAGAATGCATTTTAATTTCTATTAGATTACTAGAATTTAAAATTTATCGGTCTAATTTTATATAAAAGTTCATAAAGAACAAGTTTTTGTTATTCTCTAATATAATTTGTATTTTTTCATACTCAGTTATAAATTTACAAATTAATTTTATAAAGATTTTATTTAGTTTTAAAGTATATATCTACCAACGTCACTAAAAAATAAAAAATATACTAATCACATCACATTTACATGATAACAAAATCTATTTTACAGAACATTATTATTAACGTCTAATAGAAATTAGAGAAGAATTTATTTTTAGATAAAAATTAGGTATGTTATTTTAGAACTATTAGCTTACAATGCCGTTCTCTAAAACTTTTGTCATCGACTTCTTTGACACAAGGCCACTAACTTCATTTATCTACTGATAGTAGATAGATATTGGTTAATATATAATTTTACAACTTTAAGAGCTTAGTAAACAATTATATCAATTTAATCATTGCAACTTTCTTCAAGAGGAAACAACATTCTTTTCCCCAAAATTATGAAGTTAATATGCCGAATTTAATAAATGTAGTTTTCTCACGACTCAAGATATACTTTAGATACCAAATTGTTCGAATTTTAGATATATATATTTTCATGTTAAAGATTATTTAGTCATTTCAAAAAGTATAACATGTGTTATTGTAAGGGTTGGTACTTTGACATTAACTTGGAACAAATTTTTTGTTTTCACATTTTCCGTCCTAAAAGAATATGCATATTTGATATGATTGAGGCAAGAACTAAACTTTTAGGTAACTCAACCTACTCTATCAAGTATCCATGAAGACTAAGGAGTAGTGCACATATACTCATTTATTGTTCATCTATCTTACCTTTGTCATAATCTTATATTTTAACTCACCCATCTGTTGAATTTTGCTGAAGAACTTTTTAAAACTTTTTAAACCTTAAATTTTCACTATTGTTTGAGTTATTTAAGTTGACATTCTCATTTTTGCTTTGTCCACTCCACATGTATAGGTGCTTCTTTCTAAGTTAAAAGTTCTTTTCTATTAATTTTTTTGTACATCCCTAATTTTGACATATTAGTCATAAAATAAAAAAAAGTATTGTTTTCACAAAGATAAAAAATAAAAAATAAATTATATTCGTATACATACTTTAATTTTCAAGTAAATTTATTAAATTTTTTTTTTTCCATTTAGATAGAATAGTAAATTGAATGAAAAGATAACAATATAAACATGTAGACAAAATTTTAATTAACAAAATCTATATATTTTAAATATAAAAAGAACATTTCTAATAAATTCACTGTATAATTACAAATCTTTGTTTTCCTATACACTTTTTCGGTTTGTACCAGGTAGTGATGAATATTGGATATTTATTAAAAAAATGAAACAAACAATTTCAGAGATTAAAAAGAATTTCTATTTAATGGTTTAACAAATGGTTACATTAATAAAACGTGAATACAACTCATGGGTGATGTATATGCTAGCATATTCTAGCGTAAAAAGTAGAAGATATAAAAAAAAAAAAAAAGAAGATTTTTCAAAAGAATTCTTGAAGTAATCTGTTTGGCTGTTGGCATTATAAGCTGAACTGTGTGTCTGATTTCATTCATCCGAGCCAAACAGTGATTTTTAAAACATCCCAGTGTTCTTGTCTGATTTTATTCTTCACTTGCCCCCACACTTCACTTGAATTGCTAGTGACTTTGGCGAATCTGCGCAACCATCGTTGTTCTTGAGGAAGATTGATCTGTCAAAGGGTATGGAACAGCTTTCTTTTCCCAGGCAATACTGCAGATTTGGTACAAAAATGGCAGACCCAGTTAGTGTTTTTGTATGTTAATTTGGTGAATATGATGAATTATACACACACACAGATACTCTATGATAATTTGGCAATACCATAGCTATCAATCTTTATATATATATATGGGATCTAATCAGTACGGGTACTTTGAAGTTAACATAGAATCCTCATTCATATATATATATATATATATGTATATGTATGTGTCAATTTATGTACCTTCTCAACAATTTCCTTGGTACCAGGAGCAGTGCAGTTGCCATTATAGAAGCTGCCACAGGAGCCAAAAGGATTACCAAAGCTTGTAAACTCAACTGCGACGATCTGCTTGTGGCTTGGACACTTGAGACTAGCCATCAGCTTCACCTCATCAACAACTGGTCTGATCTTGTTCTTCTCCCTTGTCCAGGACTTGACATTGGGTGGGTAAGTTTCTGATATGTGACTGCAGATTGTATCTCTCTTCACCAACAAGAACTGAATCTTATTTGGCTCAACTCCTGGCTCCTCGTCAAGTATCACCAACAGGTTGTCTTTGGGCTTCAAGTAAGCTCTTGGGACATGGTATCTGATAACAGGGTGCCAAGTTTTAAGCGAATTAATTACTTATTTTCAATGAAGATCTGGAAATCAGTGCTTGGTTTTTACTTACTCGGACTGAGAAGGTTGTCCAAGTGGAGATTTGAATGCAGTCCAGAATCGGCCGATGTTGTTTCCATTTACCCAAATCATACCTTTCCCCATTGTATCCATTCGGACAACAACAGGGTTATCAGATTCAGGAGCATCAAAATATGTCTGCGGTAAAAAAAAAATTAGACCCAGAAAGAGCAGTAGATTTTTTAAGGTTCAGGATTCAGAGTTTTCAAGATAAATGCTGAGCCAATTGTTCCCTGCAGTGAGCAATCTGTATATTACCTTGTACCATGTAAAAGCTGGGGCATTCCCACCGGCTTTTTTCCAGTTGAGCTTCTGTGATCCTTCTTCAGTGAACCAACTGGCCTTTTCTCCTTCCAATCCAACCTGCAAACTCAGGAGACATTGCTTAATAAGATATGCAATAAAGCATTGTACAATGTTGTTTTGATTATGCAGTTTCAATACCCGGTGTCCCCAGAAATTTTCTGTCAGATCAAGTGTTCCAGTGTTCAAACCAAGGATTGAAATACCACGAGGACCAGCATATCTGTGCTCTAAGTAGGCTCCACTGTCCTGAACAAGTAAAAAACTGTGCATCAGTTCTCATAATTAAGTACAGCAGCAATGTTGAAGTTATGATCAAGCGCCTTACGGGGAATCCTGTCAACATGCCCAAGATGGTGATATCGTTGACACCAACATGCAGCTTGATAGGTTTCTGGAATACAAAGCTCTTTTCTTCATGGCTCCCGTGTGCATTTCCTGAGGTTACCAACATATAATTCAAGTTTAATGAATGTGGAGACCAAAGTCATGGATAAACAAAACTCATTTTTGTTTGATAAAAATCTGATTTCTTACCAACATATTCCCCATTGACAAAAGCTGCCAAAGCATGGCCAAGACTTGAAACTCTCAGAACTGGAAGAATATCCTTTTTCATTGGCAAGTCCTCTGGATCCAACTTAATTCTGAAACCAGAATAACCAAACACTTCATATTTTAGGTGATATATGTCCCCTTGTCTTTCTGGGACTTAGCAATACAAGGAGTTAACAGTACTTACGTTGTGGTGTACCATGCATAGTCCGATACATCCTTGGTCAAGCCAAAGAGTTCATGAGGGATCACATTTACATCAGAGAGTCTGGTTGGGATATTTTCACTATACATCTCAAAATTGAGGTTCTTGTTTGCTTTCTC
This sequence comes from Carica papaya, assembly GCF_000150535.2. Next base: position 1,159,699 of record NW_019014655.1, on the reverse strand, counting down.
TGATTCGTGATAGCTCCTTGAGTTATGCTGTGCCACAATCTGTTTGTACAATAAAGGATAAGAAAATCAACTCAAGATCAAGATCAAGGAGACAAGAAAAGGTTTTGCTGAGACTTACTGTTGCAGTATTGAATACAACAGTCTTGCAGTCAGGGAGGATGCTAATAGAACGTGATGGCAAAAGGAATTCCTGACCCTTGAATTTAACAGTCTTTGCCTGTTTAGTGTCATTGTTGGCCAAGAAAGCTGCACAGACTTTTGTTCCAGGTTGTTGATAGTACCGAACCTGCATTGTTTAACATTTTCAGTAATCTTCCTCGTTTCAATATCTGTATCTTATTTGAAGTGACGATTTTTTGGGACACTCACCTCAACATCTTTTTCCAATCTTTCCACACGAGGTTCCCCCCAAAGCAGCGCCTTCTTGCACAAGTTAAGAGCTCTATGCAAGTGCTTGAGGTGACCGTATTTAGGTTCCCTCAATAATCCTGTAACAAGTTTGATCATGATAAGATACGTGAAATAGTACTCCGGTGTTGGACTACATTTTTGGATTTGGAATCTCTTACCATATTCATCAAGAGGAGCTTCGTCATAGTAGCGAGTAGTAACAAAATGGGCACCTGTCCTACCGAAGTTTGTCCCACCATGGTACTGCAAGAATGAACCAATAGATGATTTACAAATGTAAGCCAAGAAGTGTCCTTCAAATTAAAATAGCTGAATTGTTTGAGACAATCTATAGCAAACAATGCTCACGTCTCTCTCTTACCATGTAGTAGTTCACTAGAGTTCCATTCTTGGAGAAGAAGCGAGCAACAGAGAATGCAATGTCCTCTGCTGATCTTTGAGATGGTGGATCACCAAAAACTCTGAACCTGCACTAACACCAAATTCATTCAACAGTTGTCAGCTAAAGCTCATGAATGTGTAAACTACAAATCAGAAAAAGAGAAAACTTACTGAGCAGTCCAGTTCTCAGTCCAGATTGCAGGCTTGTTGGGGCTGTTGGGACCAGGGAATGTATCTCCACAGTGCCTTCCATTGCATGCATTGATCTGCAAATCAGTGCATGATTTTCATTTACAAATTAAAACTGAAAATAGCCAATTTCCTGACATTAACTTTTATAATCTCCTGATCAAGATCAAGAAGATAGAATCTGTCAAAGATCATGTACCATGGGATCAGGGGCATCATTTTGCTTGCACATGGCCCATGGCACTCCAATATTCATTGACTGTGCCATTTTTGCTGCCCACTGGACATAACTGTCTCCCAATGCTCTATAAGCGCGCTGGATAGCGCTGTACTCATTCTCAATCTGCATTATAGGAGACAGAAGTTATAAGAGGATTCAATTGGTAATCAAAGTAAGAAGTATACATAAGTACATATATATACCCATAAGGAAGTTCATTGCATACCTGTGCCAAGATGATTGGACCTCCTTGAGGAGCAAACAACTTCTCAGCTTTACACTTATCTAGAACCATCTTAACATACTTCTCCATGTGATGCTGTATTTATATACATGAAAGTTCAAGGCTACAAGAGCTGGCTGGATTGTTCCAATTATATATAATAAAGTTCATGAGATCACTTACCTTCCATGGTTCATTATCAGAGCGGAAAATGATGCCAGGGACCTCTCTCAACCAAAATGGAAGTCCTCTGATCACATATTCAGATTGATCAAAACCAAATCATTTCAGAGGTGCAAAACTAAAATGATTGGATCAAACAGAGAAAAAATTATTAGACACTACAGAAACACAAATTAGTGAGACAGAGAAATGTGATTTCTTTACTTAGAATTTTTCTTTCATAATTTTCTGAAAGATATTTACTATGAACCAATTAAATTTTTTGAGATGTTTTTAACTGATTATGCTTTTGAAATGTGTTATAGTTACTCCAAACATATATATATATATATATATATATATATAGAGAGAGAGAGAGAGAGAGAGAGAGAAAGAAAGAGAGAGAGTATATAGAAGCCTTACCCATGGTTCCATTCAGCCTGAATGAATGGTCCAAGCCTGAGTGTAACAAACATACCATGCTCTTGAACCAATTTGATAAATTTCACCAAGTCATAGTTCCCTGTGAAATTGTACTGCAAAACATCCAAGAATGATCCACGTTACTCATCAAAAAGGCATATAAACACTATATACGCATACACGTATATACACTGTATTTACATATCTTAAACTTCATTACCTGGCCCTGTACTGGTTCATGGATGTTCCAGAAGACATAAGTCTGAATCACATTCAAACCTCCACGTCTAGCCTTTGCAAGAATACTTGGCCACATCTGAAACCCATCTCAATACAAAACCCAAAATCAGAAAACCTCCATTGATAACCTCTCCATATCATTACATCAAACACATAGTAAACTATATGAACAAATATTTATATCATTACATCAGGGGTGCTGCGTGGATAGTGAATGGAGCCCGAGTAAAGAAGCTCCCTCTTGCCATTAACGATCAACGACCTTCCATCATAAGTAACAGCCTGCTCCTTCTTCCCATGAGCAACGGCACAAGAAACTAGAAAGGACGAAAGGATGGCGGCCAGAAGAACGCTTCTCAGACATGGGAAGGTAATCATCGCCGATATTTTTGACGAAGAAACCCGAAATCGGGTCTGTGCTTTTAGGGCTAAAGATTGAATATATTTTTTTGGACCTCTTCCTTGTGAGGATGATAAGGAAACCCACCACAGGAGAGCTCAAATAAGAGTGGCATGGGGGAGACAAAGATATAGGATTCAGAGTGGTATTAAAACGAAAGGTTTCAGAGTAAATTTCGGATCTTTTCCGTCTTGTTTTTGACGGGTCACCATTTGTTCTGCATTTATTCACTGGTTTGTATGTTTCTTCTTTCTATTTCCGGTGCTCACTCTAATTAGCATTCCTTGTTCACGAGAAAGGAGCCGGGTTTGGCGGCAGAACGTTGTTCTTGAAAATTCTTACCTGTCGCCAAATATGTCGGTTGCGTTCGACAAAACGGTGCGTTTCATAAAGAGTGAAGCGACAGCGTTTTTATTCAAAAATATTTTTGCTGGTTAAGCGGCTTCTTTTCATTCTTCTGAAATTCCCTCCAAAAAGATTTCTTTCGTCTCCCTCCAAAATGGAAACAGAAAAGAAAAAAATGGTGGAGCAATCAGTATCATTGATTTGGTTTTGGAAAAATTCATGGAAGCGCTCAACAGGAGTTCCGCCATGTCTAGCCACCAAGAGGATCTTGATCTTCTTCTCTCTCTGCAAGATAGGGTTTTAGAAACCCCACCTGGTTCTCCTTCAAACTCTCACTCTCTTTCACCAGGTAAGCATTTCTTTGGCTTGGTTGATTCGGGAGCCACTGATGATATAGTGCTCCACTCTTGTATTGGGGACAGGATTTTATCGGATTATTTAATGGGTTCATCGAGTATGCCTCGTTCAATCGAAAATCGATCTGGATAGCGCTTGTTTTTTTATCTAATTCGCGGCTCTACATTTGTAGTTGTGGAGTTTTTTATTATGTAGATTTCTTGACATTGCATGGCGGCTTCGTCTTATGGGAGTTTGTTATCTATGCATTAGGGTGCTTTCAGATTTATCTTTCAAATGCAGTGCCGAATAATTAAAATAGCTACTAATTTTATTGAACCCTAATTTTGCGTAAAATTTACAGGCTATCTTTCAGATGATGGATCACCTAGGACTAGGAGAAGAGGACAGGTGGATATGTCTGTATTTAAGGATGTTGTTGAAGACTGTCTTGATTATGAGCTCAAACCAGTCGAGAAAAATGACAAATTGAAGAGTTCTAAGAAGTCAAAAGTTGCTGATTTTGAGAAATTTTCAGGGTTGAGAATAAGGTACAGAAGCCAGTTCTATACCAAAAAAAATTGATACTTGCTTTGTTGCTGACAGTGATTCAGTTTTGAGTTCTTTGACCTTTTCTTCAAAAGAAATCTCTACGACAGTTAGTAAAGGAAGTGAGCCTAGCTCAATGAATAGGCCTTTTGATGAGTATTACGGTAGGCAGTAGACATTTTTGTCGTTAGTAAGAGTATTATTCTTTCTCAGGCTGTTGTATTTCTTAGCATGCTGCCTTTTTAAGAGATTGTGACATTAAAGATAGCTTCGTTTATTCAGCAATCGAAAATGAATAGCAAAAGCACAATGTAAGGAGCCCTTGGGAGTTGAAAGTGTCCATGGATTTTTATCACTTCAAATTTGTCTTTTCTAATCTCATGCTTTTCTCTTGTTGTTTAGGAGTCAGTTGCTCAGCCCTGCAGAGCTAAGTGACTATTTCTCAGACATTCGTTTTGTTCGGTTACCCACCATAAAGTATGTGACCCAATCAGAAAAGAAAACATAACTTTTTCTGTCATTTTGCTTTTGCAAGCAAGGAAATTGATACAGACAGTGATTTCATATGTTGGATTTTTGTAGGAACGTGATAGCAGGAGAGACACTTTCAGGTTGTTGGGCAACTATTGGGATCTTGTATGAGAAAGGGGATCCAAAGACTAGTTCTATTGGGAAGAAGTATAGTATATGGAAAATGGGGTGTTTGAACAATGATGTTATATCGCTTTTCATGTTTGGTGATGCTTACCAGCAGAACTGGAACGAGCAGCTTGGAACAGTTTTTGGGCTGTTTAATTGTTCTGTACGCAAAGACAGCATGGTATAATGCTACATATTCTTTTGTAATTGCTATGAACAAAATTCCCTAAATAACTAAAACCTTCCATTTGTTTTTTTCAGGGATCAGGCTTTTCCTTAAGTGTTTGCTCTGCCAGTCAAATTCTTAAAATTGGCATTTCAGTTGATTTCGGAATTTGTGAAGGCAAGAGAAAGGATGGGACGAGGTGTACATCTGCAGTAAATAAGTATGTCACTTGCAGTTCTTATATTTACTTTTGATTCTAGACACACCCTGTTCTGGCCCTATGGAATTCAAGTCTTTTTGGTTCCTATGCTAGACAGCTGAATTCAAGGGAATGTTTTATTGTTTTTAAATTGTCTGAAGAGCTCCTTTAAGGAATTCTCCAATAAAGATTTGAGGGAAGAAAATTATGAAGCAGGTTCCAATAATTCTTATGTTTTAATTTCCCCAGAAAAACAAATAAAATCATGTTAAAAATCTTTCCTAATTGTTAAGCATGGTGAAAAAAGAATACTTATCACTACGATCTCTAGCTTGCTTCAATTACGTTATGTTCTAGTAAAATGAATAGAGGAGTGTGCTCCCTAATGACAATTTTTATTCAGG
>NW_019014655.1:1118716-1133672 GCF_000150535.2 Carica papaya | reverse complement strand
TGGATTCAATGTTATAGTCAATGCGAAATACTTTCTCTATCCCCTTAGAGATAGCTCTGAGTACACTTTTATGGTAATAATGAATGGGGAGGCCAGGAAAATACACCCAGGCCACCACATTAGTTACATCAGGGTTAACAGTAGAGAAACTAGGGGACCAAGGCTGCACCATGAGGTAATGACCATATATAACCTATGGGCCATCTGTAAGAACACGTAGGTAGTCTTCAGTCGAGTGGAACTTGACCATATAGTAATCATTATCGAGGTCAATCAGGTGTAATCGATTAGTGGACTTCCATAGGCTATGAAGTTTTGCCCATAGTGCTTTATATCAAATCGGCTTCCCGAGCAGTTGAGTAATCACTTTGAGTTTTATATTTTGTGCTAAGAGGTCATGCACTCTATCCAAAAAACTGAATTTTTGGTATTCCATTCTCCGTGCCAAAACTAAAATCCCCGTCCCTAATCTTAATTTCATCTCGGTCGTTAGCATTTTGATGACTATTGATAAATTTATCTCTAAAGGAGGGTTTTACATTTGGCGCTTTCTGTGGCAGAATCGATTCTTCAAGGTGCTTGGTTTGCGATTTCTCACCTATAAGTTACTTAAAATTTTCTTTCTCTCCGCTCATTCCATAAGCCCCATCCCCAATCACAGTGTCCACTATATACCCATTTTCAAGACACAAATTCACACACACACACATATATATATATATATACACATATGAAAAAAAAAAAGAAAAAAGAAAAAAGAAAAATCCCATCACATAATTAAAGCTATGAAAATGCCCCACTCTCCTACCCCCATTATTCAATATTGGGTATGTTGCTACAAAAAAATATTCAAATTGTTGGTAGTTTGGTATTTAATCCCCTAACTTTTCAATCAGATTTGTCGGTAGATTTTCTGATATGATTACATGTTGAACATTATTTTTATATTTGTACGTAGTAACATAATTAATCTCCAACTCACCTTAAAATCCTAACTCCATAAAATAATTATAGTTCCAAAAATTAATTACATACCCATTTATAAAATTCTAAATAAATCATAAAAAAAAAATATTGTCTGAATATAATTAAGTTCACAAATAATTTTTATGTCATGTCTAAATTTATTCCAAACATTATAATCAGAACTATTCTCCCTTGGACCACCAATAGAAAATTTATTGTGCGACCCTTTTTTTTTTGGGGTATATTTTTATATATATATATATATATATATATATATTTTCATGGGTGAAGGTGGAATAAAACTCATAAGCTTATATGGGAAATATATATATATATATATATATTATACACATATAGATGCCATTGGACCTACAAGATTAGGCAAACATAAATATAGTTAAATATAAAAAATCTAAATCTATAAATAAATTATCATAATTGCATCACAATATTTCTCTTTTTCATGCATGTAATTATTATATTGCGTACGGCGTTTGATAATATGAGTGGTGTTCATCTTCCAATCACTTGATTATCTTTTGGTCACGAAAACATTGTATGTAGTCGTTGTCAATTAAAGATTAGAATGATTTCCATAGCCATCGTAATAGAATATGTTGACTAAAGGATATTACTGTCATTTTCACTCAATATTCCAAAGTTTTTATTTAATAAATCATGAATTTTTAATATCACGTAACTTTTAAATTTATACACTTGACTATTTAATAAATTATGATACAGTAATTATTGAAATGTATAAATTTTTATTTTTATTAAAAAATTGAAGTTAACTAAATATTATAGTAATAATATTTTAATTTTCAAAATTAAATTTTTCATTTTGTAAAATAATTAACCGTATAATTTTAAAATATAATAGCTAAATGCATTTTCAAAGGTCTAACGTGTGCACAAACGTGTAATTGAGAAATTTCAATTAACAGTCTAATTGACATCATTAATTTTTCTTAATACTTGACATGTCACGTTAATGAAAAAAAAAAACACGTGCATTTATCATCATCATCATTAACTAAAGTAATTTTAATATTAGATTAAAAATAAAAATATTTTGATATTTATTTATAATAAATAAGTTAACGTAATAATTGAAATTAATATTGTCTAATTCTTTTTTTTTTTAAATAATAGTTTAATATTTTATGTTTATTTTTTACTACAAGTAACCAAATGAGTTTGATTAGATTGTTAGTCATAATTAATAGTTAACTAAAAATAATTACGTAATTAAATAAAATAGAACTTTTAATCTTTAATTACCTACTAATTACGTTGACGTGTCACTTCATAAGTAGAAAGGCGTTGGGTTCACTCTCATCATTCCAACTGCCACCACGTTTTATTGCAGTGCGTGTCAAGTGCAAATACGGATGCCGATTTGATGGGTAATTATTATTTTCATGAGGACCAAAATGGTCTTTTTACTCGAATAAATTCGGATTAATATATTATGCTGGTTTTTTTTTAATTTTTTAAATTAATGAAAATATTATTTTTCTTAAAATTATTACTTTTTTTTTTAATAAATAAAATTGATAGACCGACGAACAAAGTATAAATTCATTTATTAATTTTAAAAATTATCATTTAATAAATATTACAACTCAATTTAATTTCGACTTATTTAAATTAATAAATCCTTAAGAAATTAAGTCAAAAATTTTGATAATTTTTTTATAATTTCCTCTATGAAAATATTTTACAAAAATAAAAATTATAATAAATCTTATAAAATTTATAAAGAAATATTTTTAGTTAAGCTTTAGAAAATGGAACACGAAAGGTACAAATTTAAAATATAAATACAAAAATTTTATAGTAAATTTATGTAATTCTATTGGTTCCCGATCTACCAAACCCGCAATAGCCGGTGTAGCTCGTTCCTGTCGCCCCCAGAAATCACCGGATATCATGGGTTTCCCGCGAAAACTGCAGGTTCTTTTAACGAACCTGAATTAAAAAAAATTAAAAAATTGCCTCTATTTTTTCTACCTGCATTCTTGGCACTTTTTTTTCCACCATTTTTTCGCAGGGTCTCTCTCTGTGCCGACACTATCTTCTCCAAAAAAAATTTGATTCTTTTTCCATTTTGATCTTTAAAAAAGTCATCTGCTTATGTAATCTTTGTCGCGGCTCTTAGAACCCAGCTTTTTTTATTTTTATTTTTTTTCAGTTCATCGTCCTTTTAGATTTATTTCTATACGATTGTGCTGGGTGTTGAAATTAGGTGTAGCAGGTGGGGTGATGGTATTTGGCGGCATTTTCATTTTAAAAACATGCTGAGCTCTAAAGGTGAACTGACACGAGATTTAGGTAGAGTTTTCTTGTCACTGAATATCTGCTTTATGCTTGATTCTTTAATTTTAATGATTTTTTATGCGATCGACAATGCTTTTTTTGTGTGGGTCAATTGCATTATTAGTCTAACTTCATGGTGGTTCAAAGGGGTATTTTCCGGGGATTTTTTTTTTTCCCGAAAATGAACTTGAAGTTGGGGCTTAAAATGGGTCTCATTCATTTTTCTTAGCTTTTGATTGATATCCTTTTTGTTGCAGAGGTTGCAATGATTAATCCAACCCCTGAGAGGTTGTCCAGCAATATTATAATCACAGAATCTATGCACATTCATGGAGAAATAGAATCTTTTAATGTGTTGGGTTTGTAAAGCTGTTAGTCAAAAAGGAGAGAAAGATGCCGTTTGACGAGAAAACTAAGGATGTTCTTGAGAATAACATGAAGAAGGAGGAGAAAAATGTGTTGGTCGGGATTCGCATAGACAGCGAAAGCTGGGAGCTTCTCGACTGGGCTCTTGTGAAAATTGCAGAACCAGGAGACTGTGTCGTTGCTATTCATGTCTGTCAAAGCTCTGGTACAGCCTTCCTCTCATTAGGCTTAGTTGAATTTTGAGCTTAACTTCGATAATTATTGTTAGTTGAATTTGATACAATGTGGGTTATGGATACAGATCATGCTTTGAAGAAGAAGCCTTTGTTGGATGCCTACTTAGAAGTATATGAAGGTTTATGTTCTGAAAAGAAGGTATTTGACGAAAGTACCCATATTTGGTTCCTTACAATTTGGGAACCGTTTATGACTTCTCATATGCTTGAGTTTCAGGTAGGTCTTACAGGAGAGGTCTTAATAGGAAGGTCTGTTAGAAAGACTCTGGTTAGAGAGGCGAAGAGCTGTGCTGCTGCAGCTGTAATTGTCGGGATAAGCAAGCGAAGAGCTCTAAGGTAGGAGATAAAATTAGCGAATTCATCAAGTTTTGATTAGTTTAAGCTTGTGTTGTTTATTCTCTGATTAGTCTAAATAGACATATATCGCTTCCAGGGGTAGGACTTCCATGGCTAGATCTTGCTCTAAGCAGTTACCTCCAAGCACGGATGTTTTGACCATGCACAATGGGAAGATTGTCTTCAGAAGGTGCAACAATAATCAACTACCAGGTTTGGTACTCGTTAGTTGTTTGGTTGTAAATAAAATAAGATAGTATATTCTCCAAATCAACTAATTAAGTTGTCTTGAGTTATCTTAGGTCTAAACGGAGATCCTAGACCAAGTTTTTGTCGTCACAAGAACTCATCTGTCAAGGACTATGAGTCTGAGTATGGTGATTCTGAAACTGGGACTGATATATCCAGTTTCGAGGTGACAGGAAGCTCAAAACAAGAATCAAGGGACAGTGGTGGTGGGGAGACAAAAGATGAGATGTTGAACATTGTCTACGAAGATGAAGAAGTTTCTTCGAGAACGAGTTCTCATTTTGTGGGAGACTTTTTGGAACCAAGACCTGGTTGGCCCTTGCTCCGCAAACATAGTCCTCTGTCTCCACAACCACAGCTTACACAGAAAATGTCTGTAGTGCAATGGGTGATGAGCTTGCCTGACCGTTCCCTGCAGCAAAAACTACGATCTTCTACTTTTGAAGAAAATCCACTGGAAAATGAGTCAAGTCATGTCGTGGGTGAAGATGATAGTCATACTTCATCTGTAACAAACATGCCATGGACAGAATTGGATATTCCACCGAAACCGAACCCTCCTGGTTGCAAATGGTTCAGTTATGAGATTCTAAGAACCGCCACTTCTCAATTCTCCTCAGGTTTGTTTTAGCACATTCATTCTTCAAGATATATATAACTGAAATGAAGCTTGTTTCTTATTGATTTTGCAATCTGCTACTTCTAAAATTTTGTTTCCATCACAGAAAATCTAATTGGCAAAGGAGGGTCCAACTGCGTGTATAAGGGGACACTTCCAGATGGCAAGCTAGTTGCAATAAAGATCCTGAGAACATCCAAAGAAGCACAAAAGGATTTTGCCCATGAAGTTGAAATCATCTCTTCGGTGAAACACAAAAACATCACTCCTCTGATTGGTATTTGTGTCAAAGATAATGATCTTATTTCTGTTTATGATTTCTCGTCTAAAGGCAGCTTAGAGGACAATCTACATGGTAAGCTAAGCATTCAGGACTATCATACTTTTCTTCTTATTGCCTAGAATTGTCAGTCTCTTGATGAAGCAAGTTGATACATAACATAGGTAAGGAGGATAAACACGCATTGTCATGGGGAACGAGGTTTAACATAGCTATTGGAGTAGCAGAAGCTATAAATTATTTGCATACTGAATGTCCTCGCCCTGTGATTCACAGAGACATTAAGTCTTCAAACATACTTCTGTCGGATGGATTTGAACCTCAGGTATTTAATTACATAGCAGTCATGGTTGTTGGAAAGTAGATATGAAGTTCGTCAGATAGTCATGAAAATGAATTGTGTCATAAATGTATCACATGCCTTATACTGCTTTTTCAATGTGATAGTTGTCTGATTTTGGCCTTGCAATCTGGGGACCAACCACATCATCCTTTCTTACTCAAAGTGATGTTGTTGGTACATTTGGCTATCTTGCTCCTGAATATTTCATGTATGGTAAAGTCAGCGACAAGGTTGATGTCTACGCTTTTGGTGTTGTTTTACTCGAGTTGCTATCAGGAAGAGAACCAATATGCTCTGAGACTAGTAAGGGGGAGGAAAGTTTGGTTATGTGGGTAAGAGTCTAAACCAGACTAAAAATCTTTCATATTTTGTTCTGTACATGTATAAGAAGGAAGCACTTACGGATACAGGCAAGGCCCAGACTAGAGAGTGGGAATGTGAAAGGCATACTGGACCCTGATTTGAATGGAAAGTTTGACGAAGTTCAAATGCAGAGAATGGTTCTTGCTGCTACCCTCTGCCTCACACGAGCATCTAGGCTTCGCCCAAAAATAAGAGAGGTACTAGCATTATAAGGGTTTAGCACACATAATTAAGCTATTGTCATGCTCCATTTGATCAAAATTTACTGTATTCACATTCTATCCTTAGATTTTTATTTATATCTTTCTCATTTCATGTATAATTGAATCAACTCTACTTATATTTTCAGTCCTACAAAAATAGATTTATATTCTCATAGTATGAAGGAAAGGTGATTAATTTGAATTAGATATAAAATTAATTTGTAATTAAAATGTTATTTTCATTCAAATTTTAACTATGTATTATCATTTATATCCAACAAAAGTAAAACTTGAACCAACACAATCTTAAATTCATTGGCACAAATCTCAAAATCTGCCTTTGGTAACTTAAGATAAAATTGAAGTCACCATAACCTATAATTCACCTTAGATTTTTCTATGTTGCATGTGTCACTACGCTATTTCTTAATCTTGGTAACTATCAGGAAAATGTTTCAGTAACAAGATTTCCTCTTAAGAATTTTCACTTCCTTTGGCAGATTCTGAAGCTTCTACGAGGGGAAAATGATGTTGAGAAGGGGACATGCTCTCGAAATGAAGATCAAGAGAACCAGGATGGCATTGATGATGAAGTTTATCCGAATTCAAGCGCAGAGTTACACTTGAGCCTAGCAATGTTAGACGTTGATGATGACTCTATTTGGACATCATTTAGTAGCATGGAACAACGAAATAGCCTTTATTTAGATGAATATTTAAAAGATAGATGGAGCAGATCTTCAAGCTTTGATTAATTTTTCTTTGTTGTTTTTCTTTTCCAGTCACTTGTTTTTACAATCATGTCCGCCAGAGACTTGACTGTGGGGAGTTTGTATCAGTACGGTTGAGTGAAAGAACACAAAAGAAATAACAACACCCAGTGGGCGAGGTGGCATGTAGGCTGTAGGGACCAAATTATGTAGAAGCCCCATTTGAGGTGATATAATGAAAGGATTAAAATTTAAATTTAATGAGAAGTCTATTGTTCTCTGCTTAATTCTCTTTTGCAACATACAAACTTAAGATTTTCGTGTTCAAACATTGTTCTATAAATGTGGAGAGCTCCATCTTCATTTCTGTCAGAGATAAATCCAGTTACAAATTGGCAAATATGCAGGCTATAATCAGAACTGTATGGTGTATGGCAAAGCATATATGTCTCCCTCCTGCAAGTAATAAGCGCATGGGTATAAAATGAAGCTTCCATTATTCAATTCCTCATCTTTGGATTAGATGTTCTGCTCATGCATCTCACAGGCAACCTTCTGTAATGGAACCATTCTCGATCATCAAACTCGGCTTCACGTACTTTTTCCATTAATGGGGGAACCCAGTTGGCGATTAAGTCTCTGACCAGTTGTAGTTCTGTCTGCAATTGGCTGTTTGCAGAGGAACCAAATGCCGGACACATTTCAGTTTTCAGTCTGGTAATAGAACCTTTCGTCATCGTAGAGCATACTGGTCTTCCAGACTTCTCTTTTGGATCCTTAAAGTCAGCCCGGAAAATGCTAGCTGTTGAGATAATAAGATTGTTGGTATATGCATACAGGTGTTTGAGCAAGAACACAAGAAAAGCAGTACAATCTCCCAAAAGAGGAACCAAGTGGGTGATTCACTCGCCATGGTGATGGCAGACACTGGAAATTGAGCAGAAATGTCCTTTCCTCTTAATTTTTTCGCTGTAGTCAGAAGAGTCATATAAGCTATCCGAAATGGGCTGCTCAAGTTCTTCACTGAGGTTGCTTCTATCCATTTCTAGGATCTCATCCTTCTTTTTCCCTCCATTGTCATATCTTTCTTGAATTTCCTTCTTACTGCACTCATGGCTATGCCTTCTGTGGCGTTTGTCCTCTCTAACCTCTCCTTCCTCCAATTCTTCTTCCATCTCTTTTAACCTTCTTCTCTTCTCCTCCCTTACCCTTTCTGCCTCAGCTTTTTCTTTTTTGTCCTGATGTAAAAGTCTTTTTTGTATTCGTTCATAATCAATGATATTATGGTGATTTTCCGTTCATTAATTTACAGTAAGAACAAGAGCAGTATCGTCAGATAACTAAATAAAGAACACAATCAAGAATTATTTCAAAAAAAAAAAAGGAATACAATCAAGAAACCTCAAGATCAGTCATCAACAGATGAATACCCTTTTTTTTTTCTAATCTCATTAAAAGATAACGAATAATAAAAAACAATCCACCAATCTACAATCTGCAGGGAAAGAAATAAAATAACTAGCAAGAACAACAGTACGATCGAATATCTAAACAAAGAACACAATCAAGAAACCTCAAACAGAAAGACTGTCCATTTCTCTAATCTTCTCAAACACTAATAAAGAAAAAAAAAAAACCCCATCATCCACAATGTTCAGTAAAAAAAAAAAATTAATAAAATAAATTGCAAAGACAAACCTTCATCAGTTTAATTAAGACCTCGCCGCTCGCTCCCTTCCACGCATACCCGGGAGAAGGGAACTGTATGCAACTCGACATTGATGTTGATTAAACAAATCTCAATGAAGAAAAAAAAAACAAAGAAACTAGATTTCTTTATTTGTTTTGGTAACAAGATGAAGTTTTATTTGCAGAAAAAAAATCCACCCTGTATACAAGAAACGGTAAAGCTAGCAGGTACTTGAAGAAGAAGAAGACGCTGAAGTCGGTGATAATTGCTGAAACTAAAAACGCAAATGGAGGTGTTTATTTAACTCGTGGTGTTTCCCGCGTAATATATATATATATATGTATATATATACATTAATGTTTTTACATTCTTGCCCCTCGACAAAAATGGATTTTTTTGTTATGTATAATTGTTTTAAATTAAAATAATTAATATTCATTTTTTATAAGTTATTTTGTGTATTTTTAAATAATTTCAATAATTTTTTCCAATAAAAAATTTTCAGTTTAACTTATCATGTTTACAATAATTTTTAGTTTCTTAAATATCCCAATTTAGTTTTCTTTTTTCCTCTATCAAACATTAATAATGGTTAGAGGTCATGAAATTCATGTTTTTTTTAAAAAAAAATAGGTAAAAGAATATAGATTTAATTTAATATAATTAAAACTATTTTATAAATTTTATATAAATAAGAACTCGTTCCTAAAAATATAATAAAATATATTATTTAAAAAAATTAAGTAGAATTAATTTAATCAAATAATTATTCTAAAATAAAATTTGATGTTTTGCTAACATAATGAATTAGTGGTGAAATTTTTTACATTTTGTTTAAAGATCACGTGTTTAAATTTCACAAGAAACGTAAAATTGATCATTAATGCGTGTATTATGAGTTGACATTGGAGATTAAAAATTTAAATTATTAATTTATTATTGAGATTATGATAATTAAATTGAGTTTAATTTCAAAAGAATCATGATATATATTTAAATTATTTGACCAATAAAAAAAGTTTAAATTTAACTCAACAATGAGACATTTATTAATAAACTAAACAATTCATTATTCACGGATGGAGTAGAAGCTTCGTCTATTAAGCTTCCTCCATAATCAACCCTCTAGAATGTGGTTCTTGTTGATTCTTTAGAACCTTTGGTAGAGTAGGAATTAGTTAGTGGATTCACAACTCGAGATTTAGGGTTTTTTGAACAAGGAGCAACAAGAGAGAAAGGTATATTTACTGTTACTTATCGAGAGGCTATGGGTTCCGACATGTGGCTGCTCGTACATAAGATGTTCGACGTTTTGCTTCTGAGAAGTCTTCTGCCGAATGACACAAAAATTCATCATTAAAACCTTTTCTGAATCATGGCACTGACTTTGTTAGAGAGAAGCTTGGCTATTCGCGGAGTAGTAGCAACTTCTCATTTCCACTCATGGCCCCGGAGATTCTGCTCAAGAGCCCCGATAATTGTTGATGCCGAAAATGAATCAACAAGATTGGAATCGGTTGATTACAGCGGGGAAGCTTCTTCGACGAATTACTCTAATGGAATTCATCTTTCTCCCATGTTTGGCCACGGTAATACTCGTTTTAATGGTTTTGATATAGAGATTGTGGACCATGATACTTGGCAGATATCATCAAGCTTAGCCCAGGCATGGAGAGTATTGGATAATTCTTTTACAGAAGCTGATAAAGGGATTCACGATTGTTCTTCGATTGTTAAGGGTGACCCAGATGTTGATGACATCGATAATATGAGAATTCATGGTGATCTTTTCTATAAGATTGATCGAGGCTCCAAGGAGTTCGAGGAGCACAACTATGATTTCCACAGGAAGAAATCTCAGAAAATGAAGAATGATCACAAGAAATACAAAAAGAATGCGGTATCTTTGAACAATTCTAATGATCATAGAGAAGGCAAAAGGCATAATTTGGTCTCTAGAAGTGAGACATTTTCCAGATTTGTGAAGAATGATGGTGTTGGTTCTTTGCTTGATACAAATGAAAGTTGTGGTGGTGGGAAAAAGAAGGCAAGAATTCCTACATTTAATCAGCTAACAGGTCCTTACCATGAACCATTTTGCCTGGATATTTATATATCAAAAGCCTCAGTTCGAGCCTGCATTGTTCATCGAGTGACTAGCAAGGTTGTTGCTGTGGCTCATTCCATTTCTAAAGACATGAAATTTGATCTGGGTTCGACTAGGAATTATACAGCCTGTGTTTCTGTGGGGAGGATTCTAGCTCAGAGAGCATTGGCAGATGATATTCATGATGCTATATATACACCCAGAAAAGATGAGAAATTGGAAGGTAAGCTTCAGATTGTGCTTCAAGCTATTATTGATAATGGTGTTAATGTGAAGGTGAAACTTAAACAAAGGAAGGCTAAGAAGGCTGGCCAGGTATCTACATACTAGAAGCTGTAGGTGAAACTTAAATCGGTTCTGCTCTGTTGCCTTGAGTTTCTTCCTTAGAGGTTCCTTTTTTCATGGCATCTGATTGTTTTTGAGAAATATTGAGAAAATTGAAGCATCTCCTAATTAAGGCAAACTGGTCATGGGGCACTGAATCAGGGTGAAGTGAAAAATTAAGATGGCCTTGAGCTATTTTGGTGGTGAGAGAAATGTTGGTTCTTTTCCCCTCTTTCTTTTTTGCTTTTTTAATAGAAATATGAGTTTGAAATTGAGAGAGGATCAAGAAGTTTTTGATATACTTTTCTTTGATACTTTTTATTCCATGTTCAAAGAGAGATTTATAGAATTGTTACTATTCATTTTTTAATTTCCATGGTCAAATAAGGGTTTTTCACCGTCATTTATGTCAATTTCCTTCGTTTCATCTCAAAAAAAGAAAGCATAATCTTTGGCAATACACTAAGTAAATTAAGTTCCGTTTATTTTATTCAAAAAAATTTTATTTTACAATATATTAGTAAAGTAAGTTTAATTTATTTTATTTAAAATTTATTGTCTAAATTTTTAATTTCATTAAATTAAATATTATAGTCGATCACCGCTAGTTATAATATATTCCCATGAGGTTTATATATTTAATGAATGCTAGATCATTGTATTCTCGATTGTTAGATTTATCTTTTGAATATTTTTTAGATTTTATCCGAGTAGTCCAAAAGTTATTCTATGTTTTCAAAGCAGAATATCATTCTATTTTATTAGATCATGTGGATTATCAAAATTAGTGTGAAAGAGAAAAATGAAACTTAACTATAAGATGATTTGAATTTAGTATATATATGTATATATATATATATATGACCCGATTAAAGTACTCAGACAGATAAGGAAAAATGAAAGTTGAAACGATAGAGACGGACAGTAAAGATAATTGGCCACCATTCATTTTGATTCTTTTATGGCTTTTTTTTGTAGGGGTCCAACTGGGTTGATGCGGTGTCGTTTTTTCAATAGACGAAAACCTAATTGGGACCCATTAATCAGAGTTGTAGGACCCCCCCCCCCCAATTAAGGACATGACAAAAAGTAACCCAAAAGAAAAATCATAT
The DNA here is from genome assembly GCF_000150535.2 of Carica papaya. Next base: position 1,121,446 of record NW_019014655.1, on the reverse strand, counting down.
CATAAACTTTAGTGGCCCCCGCCGTGCTATAAAAGTCATTCTCATCCGAGCAGCAGCAGCAGCAGCAGCACTTTGGAAGAAAAATATCCCAAGAAAATAATTAATTTTGTAATAATTTTTTTTTTAATATTTACTAATAATCCAGTAAGTTTTTTATAATAGTTTTACATTAAAATAATTAAGTTTTATTAGTTAGGGTTAATGTAATGGGTTAAAACCTAAACCTAGATTTTTATTAATCAAGAATTCTTTTAATATTTGAAATTCGTGCATAAATTAATTGTTTAGTTGATAATAAATATTATATTATATAGTATCTAGTAATTTAATTTTGATTATCATACTTTCACACATTAAATTTAAATCATATTGATATAAATAAAAACCTATTTGAGATTATTTAAAAAATTAGTCAATTAATTTTTTGAACCACAGTAATTTTAGAATATAATAATAAAAATAAATAAAATTTAATTATTAGTATCAGAGTGGTGTGATTTATAATAAATTTATTTAAAGGAAAAATTATTGCATATGTGCCTGCAATTCTGTAAATTAATTTTTTTAATTGTGCATAATATTATTATAAATTTATTTACGTATATATCAATAAATCTTGATTAATAAATATATTAGTTTTTGTAAATAAAATCTGATTAAAATATTCTCAAATTGCACTTTAAATCCCAAATTCAATTATGATGAGCTCCATCGGGCTTACTATGAACACTCATGTATAATATTTTAATTAACTCTAAAGTCCCTAGAGTACCTATAAATTGAAAACAATGGCTGTCCACTAACTTTCTGACTCAAGGTGGTGACTGGGGCAATGTGGAATCTCTGAAACTTGTCTTCGAATTTGTATGATGTGTTCATGTGTTTTGTAATTTCCTTCGTTTTCTCGGGGACCATTGAAACCCCTGCATATATATTCACCAATCAATTTTCTCCTTTTTAGGTTTTTATCGTGTGTAAATTCCCTTGGAAAATCCTTTTTTTTTTTTCTTCTCTTGAAACCGCTAGGGTTTCAGATTGAAATCTGTATCGAAACGATCTACATTCGATTCTTTTGTCGATTCTCCATCTCTCTCATCTTTCTAGTCACTGAATCGTAATAGCTCGAAACGGTTCTCTTAATTTGCTTCGTGCCCATTTTTAATACTTGGTAAAATTGTGAGGTTGAACATTGGATTCGAAAAGCAACCTTGAGGAATCAGATCTATCTGGGTTTACTTTGAATCGCTTTAGATGTGTTGGGCATTTGTGCTCTGTAGCCAGTCTTTTAGTCGGTAGACAGAAAAAGGCGATTCGGATACTTATTGGTGATTTTATAGGCGCGAATTCTGTTATCGAGGTGCGGAGAGCAGAAAATTTCAAAATTGGGCTTGAATTATCATCCAAGGTCAGGCTCAAAATTTGAGAATTTGTTGTTGCATCATAAAATTGTGCGATTTGGTACTTGTGATGGATGACGGTGAGCTTGAATTCTCGAACCAAGAAGTGTTTTCAAGTCCAAATATGGGTGATTTACCGGGCTGTTGCTCAATGGATAGTTTCTTTGATGAGCTTCTTAAGGATACCCATGCTTGCACTCATACACACACTTGCAACCCACCTGGCCCGGATTTCTCGCACACCCATACTTGTTTCCATGTGCACACCAAGATTCTGCCTGCTTCGAATGAGGAAAAGGTTTCCACTGATGACACTGCAGAGTCTTCAGAGAAGAAGCCAAAGAAACGCCCAGTAGGAAACCGAGAAGCTGTTCGAAAGTATAGGGAGAAGAAGAAAGCAAGAGCTGCTTCGTTGGAGGATGAGGTTGTGAAGCTGAGGGCTTTGAATCAGCAATTGTTAAAGAGGTTGCAGGGTCAAGCTGCTTTGGAGGCCGAGATTGCCAGGCTCAAGTGTTTATTGGTGGACATCCGTGGAAGGATTGAAGGAGAGATTGGATCCTTTCCTTATCAGAAGCCAGCCAATGTAAACCTGCCTGCAGCAAATATGCCCGGTGCTTATGTGATGAATCCCTGTAATATGCAGTGCGATGATCAAGTTTATTGCCTCCACTCTGGAGTTGATGGGAGAAGTGGAGAAGTTGTGTCCCTGAATGGACAAGGCGTCAGCGGTTGTGAATTTGAACACCTTCAGTGTTTGGCAGGTAATAACTCAGGAATTAAGGAGCTTCCTGCTTGTGGAGCTGGAAATGCAGCAACCAATGTTAGTTCTGGTGCAAATAAGAGAAAAGGTGAAACTCATTCTTAAAATTCAGACCTGTTACTTTTTCTCTGTTACTTTTTTATTGGGAGAGAACGTGTCATGGTTCTTTTAGTTAATTTAGTATGATTTGCATTTTTGAGAAAATCTTTATTGTTTTTGTCGCAAGCAATGGTTCTTTCCTTTTATAAGAACAAGATAGAAAATAAGTTGGGTCATTCATTAATATGTACCATGTCTTTTCCTGAGTGGCATGCAGATTAAAAATGCTAGTGGAATTGTGGAGCTTTTGTCCTGTCATATCAACTGATCTTTTGGGTGACATGAGAGATAGTTAGAGGGGACCTTTTGTCCAACATCATTAGGATTATTCCATAGGATTTTGATTCAGTTCTATCCTAGACTGCTTGCTTATTCTTATGGTGTGATGCTTTGCGATTGCATGATATAATGTCAAGGACATAAATCTGTAGATGTTACGGCGATAAGTTGTAGTTACATAAAAGATTTCAATCC
>NW_019014655.1:1045112-1063459 GCF_000150535.2 Carica papaya | reverse complement strand
CACACACATATATATATATATATGAATATTTGTTGTAAAAATCCAAAATTTTTTTTAAAAAAAAAGATTTTGTTACTATTATTTATTTGTTGTATCACATTATATTAATTTGGTTCAAAAATATTATCAAACCAATTTGTAAAAGTAACAATATTAGACATTCAATATTTACTTATTGACATATATGTGTGTGTGTGTGTGTATATAATTTGATCCTAATTAAATGTGAAATCCACATTAATTGGGGGGTACACCTCTATCAAGGCTGTCTCACATTATTGAGACCAAAACAAAATCAATAATATTTACATGAGAAAAGATTATGGCAAAAACAAACCACTAAATAATCTCGATTAATATCTTTGACCAAATTAATTAAAAGTCAAACACGTCATTTAATGTGAGTTTTTTTTTTTTTTTTTTTTTTATTTTTCTTAAAAAATAAAAGCAAACAAAAATAGCAATTTCAAGAATTGTTAAAGCATTGGAGGTTACACGCATTAAATAATAAAATAAATTTATATTCCCAAAAAATAAATAAATAAATGAATCCTATTATTCGGGCTTTCTTTCTAAATGACTAAACTGACATATCTCTGACTCTCTCTCTCCCCCCCCCCAACCCAAAATTAAAATAAAAAAAACTGACCAATTCAGACTCTCTCTCTCTCTCTCTCTCTCTCTCTCTGTTTGCTGTTCGGGAAAATAAAAAAGAAAATAAATCTTGAAAACAATTCCACATGGAATTGAAAAATTTTCTTTATTCAAATCAGAGGAAACAAACAAACGCCTCTGATATCTCTGACCCGATAGTTTAGTCACAAAATCTGCATGTGTACGTCCTCTGCCTTACCCCTCTCTCTCTCTCTCTCTCTCTCTCTCTCTCTCTCTCTCTTTCTTCCTTTCCTTTTCAAGTTTTTCAGTTACTTTAATTCAATTCTTTTTCCATTTTTTCTTCTTTAATTTTCGCATCACCCCACCCCTCTCTCTCTCTCTGGCTTTTACTCTTATATCTACCCATATAAATATACACCTACGCCATTACCCCCCCTCCCACCTCATTTTGTTTCCCTCTCCTCTTTCTCGTCGCCACAATTACCCAGCGGAAATAAGAACAGTAACGAGAAGAGCAAGATTAAGGATATTGGTTTCCGTATTTCCTCTGATTTGAAGATGAGCCGTTTGGATTCTTGATCTTCGGTTTGTGCTTTTAAGAGAAGGCTTCGTTTCGGTTTCGCCTTTTGAGTTTGGGTGTGGATTTGAATTTTTGTGTCGGTTACGAAGCTATTATTATAATAGTAATGGCGATACAGGCGCAGTTATATTCAGAGAACATTGGGTTTCAGTCGTGCGGTGGGTCGCCGGATTTTGCTTGGATTGACAACGGCTGCGGTGCCGGGGGTGGCGGTGGGTTTAATCAAGTCTGTTTTGATCTTCCACAGAAGCCACAACCGTATCAACAACAATTACAGCAACAGATGCAGCAATTGCAGACCCAGCGGTTGCATAGAAATCAACAGAATCTGCTCTGTGATGACGGTTTCATTGTTAGTCCTCTTCATTTGAAAAACAACACCAGCAATCAACAACAGTCGGTTGGGTTTTCTCAGACCATGGCTGCGTATTTTGAAAAACAGGGGCAGGAAATCGACCAGTTTATCAAATTGCAGGTACACTTAATTTTCGATCATCTCTAATTTGTGTTTCATTAAAAACTCAGAATCCCTTTTCCGTTAAGATGCCAATGGAGGATGAGTTATCTTCTTAAATTTTAAGTTAGAATTTCTTGGTTTTTTTGTGTTGTATTAATGGCGTCTCCCTCTGCTTTTTGACCAGAACGATAGATTACGGGTTCTATTGCAAGAACAGAGGAAGCAACAACTTTCAGCGATTGTAAAGAAAATCGAGGAAAATGCATCTATTATGTTCAGAAGAAAAGACGAGGAGATTGCAAAAGCGGTTAACAAATCAATGGAGCTTGAGAATTTGCTTCACAGACTTGAGATGGAGAACCAGTCATGGCAGAGAGTGGCACAAGAGAACGAAGCCATGATCGTCTCTCTCAACAGCGCACTGGAGCAAATGAGAGAGAGAGCTTGTTGCTGCGTCAATAGAGGAGCGGAAGACGCGGAGTCTTGCTGCGATTTGAACACGGAAGAAACTGAGCAAAACAGAGGAGTTCCGTGTTTGGATGGGAAAGAGAAAGTGGTGGAAGAAGAAGACGAAGATGGAAGTAGGAGGAAGACGACAATGGTGTGCAGAAGCTGTAATTCTCGGGAATCGTGCGTCTTGTTCCTTCCTTGTAGACACCTTTGTTCGTGCAGAAATTGTGAGGCTTTTCTTGATTCTTGCCCTGTATGTAGAACACCCAAGAAGGCTAGCATTGAAGCCTTGATTTTTTAGGAAAAAATTTCCAGGAAAGTGGAGTAAAAACAAAGGAAAAAAAAAAAAAAAGTTAAAAGAAGTTATTGGATTTCTTCACCAAAATGGTTGATCGACTGTGACCCATGTGGATGCTTAGCATTGTTATTAATTATTTTATTAATTTTTGATTACAAGTGTATTCTTATGCGACCATTTTAAAGCAGAATCAGACTACTCCCCTGATCTTTTTAGGGTTCATAGACCAAACTGGTAAATTTAATAACTTTTTTTTTTTTTTTTTTCTTAATCTGGGTCTGTTTGGTTTAATGACTTAATTCTGTACTTTTTAACAAAACAAAAGAAACCAAATCAACTGAACAGGAATTTTTACAGTGGGGGGAGCATCTTTTCCTTTCTTGGCTTTTTTGTCCTCAACCTTTTTTAAGGTTTTATTGATTTGGTTCTTGAAATTTTGGTATGTGGGTGATTGATTTGATTATTCACCTCAGATTTTTCTTGTTTAATCAAGTTTATTAAAATTAAAATTTTTTTTAAAAAAATTGTAGGTTTGCCCTCGAGCAGTGTCTGATTATATAATCTGTCTGTTTGCTCTGTGTTCACACACCAACAAGTTATTCTCTATAGACTGCAAGTCTACAACGTGATTAATTATGATTTTGTCCTTTTCTTTTTATTTTTTTGCTTTTAATCTTTTTGTTTTCCTCCTAATCATAAAAAGGAAAGTAACGAGAAGGTGCCAATTGCAGATCACAGCTGCGAAATAATAGGTCACTTAGTAGTTAATCCATCTCTTTAATGATAAGCAAAATTTTTATTCAGATTAATTACGATGTTTTCGATAAATATATTAATTAATTAGTGGTTTAAGAAAACAACACTCTGCAGTAGCCTTCTGATAATTGGGTAATTAAAAATAAATAAACAGTGTTAATTGGCGGAAACATGATGTAAATCGGACGGACGCACATCGTGCAGTGGGACCCTCCCTCCTTATTTCCCGCCCGATTCCTCTGTCCGTACATGTCTCGTTTTCTTTCTCCGCCACTTCGTTGTGTTTTTGCATCATATCCGGTCCTTTTTAATTATTTATTTTCCAAAAAATTAATTATTTTTCTATATTTATATATATATATATATATATATCAGTCAAATCTGTTGTTTGTTTTAAAAAATTAAATTTACAATTTTGTAATAAATTCTGTATACATAGTCAAAAGAAATTATAAATTTACAAATAATTTTTACATAAATTATGAATTTATTCCGTAATTATTTAGATAACAGGTAAATTTGTTATTGTCCTATATATCAATTATCTGTTTATATACATATTATTGGTAAAGTGATAATTACCGAAATTTGAGAGAAGATATGGTTAAGCCCAACAGACTGAATGGGCCGCACGTGCTTCATTAGAGGTTCCACCAAACGCCGTAACGATTCGGTGGTTAATTATCCGAAAGACTGCAGAGCTCTCCGTTTGCTCATCCAAAACTACATAAACGGAGTTCGTTCAAGTTTTACAAAAGAAAAATTATTTTATATTTTTAGATAAGATAGATATTCGTATTTTTTATTAATAAATTCAATATATTTTTCGTAAAAAAGTAATTATATTGTAGTATATATATATATATATATGAATAAAAATAACGGGCCATTCAAACCCACGAGCCCAATGCGTACAAGTATGGACTTCGGATACATGATTTGAATATAAAAGCTGGGCTTACTTTGGTATAAAATAAAATAAAAAAAAATCAGACCCAGTTAGTTTCTTTAATGTTATTAAAATAAGAATTGAAATTTCATCAAAATCGAATTTATGCTATTAAAAGAGGATAGTTAATTCTTATATAAATGTTTAATTTATTTATTTTTATCAATTATCAAACAATTTTTGATGAAGTCAATTATTAAAAATTAATTACTTAAATTTAATTAAGTTTATAAGATAATTTCTTAACTTCGGACATTTTTGGTTGTTCAGTTTTTTGTACTTGTCAGCATCATATTAATTTCTTCATAATCTATCTTTTCTTGCATATTTTAATTAATTAAGTAATTAATTAATGTTTTGCGGTTAATCAAAAATTAGAGAGAATTTGAAGGGACGAATAAGGAACCAGAAGAAACTGGTATTACCGCTTTGTTTCCGTAGCTTTCTCCTGCTCTCGCTAAGGTACTCTCTCTCTCTCTCTCTCTCTCTCTCTCTCGTTCGCTCAACTCTTCACAGTGCACGGCTATGTCAGCCTCTGGCCCGACCATCATCTGGTTGCTCTCATGGCGATGAGGCGAGATCTGGTTGGAGGCCTAGGGACCCGTTTCCCATGATCGTATTTCCTTTATCTTTAACTTCTCTCACGCAACGGGTTCCAGTGTGTTGTGTAATTATATGCAATATATTGATATACATACATATATATATGTATATTATGTGTATACGAATTTGTATGATTGGTGTGTTTTGAGAAGAAATCAATGTATGCAGAAGCTAAATTGACCGGGAAAATCTTCGTTTTCCTAAATTTGGGATCTGCAGTGAAGCATAAATGGCTAACAAGTCAAAGCCAAAGCCAAGAAAGTTGTCTGTGTATCTATATATTCCCAATATCGTTGGTAGGTTTCTAATTCTTTCTTGTTTAAATATACCATTAATTGTTTAGCAGTTAGGATGTATCATTAGGTTTAAAAATGAAAATTTCGTGAGAATAGAAATAGGAATATAGTATAAATCAGTTGATGAAAGGGAATAGTCTTTTAATTCTATTTTCAATTAGAGTTAAGTAGATTTCATATTCTTGCTTAATTAGTTTGTGGTTACAATTCATCTAAAGGAATTCGAGTTATGAGTGGAATTATTTTGGCATGAAATTACAATTTAAATATGTGCATTAAGAATATTTAGTACGTAGGTTGGAAAATGAAGGGAGTTGAAGCAAATGTACCCCAAACCTTTGGTGGGTTTTTGTGTTGTTAATTTTGTATTTAGCTTAATTCGTTTGGGTTTTGATCATGGTTATGTGTAAAATGCACAGGTTATATAAGAGTTCTCTTGAATTGCATTGGCTTTGCTCTGTGCTTTTCTAATAAAAGGCTTTTTTCTCTCCTTTACCTTTTGAGGTGAGAATGAATATCTAATAAAGTTTTTTCTTCACTCTTAAGCTTGAATCCAATTGCATATTAGAATGAAGCTTAATGTGATTAATCTTTGGTTCAGCTTTGTTTGTGATGCTGTTGATGGTTGGTGTGCTCGTAAATTTAATCAAGGTATGGATCAGTCTGGTTTCATTGCAACCAAATTTTGTATTTTTTTTTCTTACTTTAATATCTACATTCATGTTGATAATTCGTTTAAAGGGATGAGCATTTGGAAATTTATTCAACACATGGCTCAGTCTGGCTTTATCTCCATTAAGTTTTTAATTTTTTTCTTTAATATCTATGTTCATGTATACAATTCATTTAGAGGCATGTGGAGCTGTGCCCGGGATACTAAGTTTGCCTGAAGCTAAATTTTGTTCTTTGTTTTGCTTTTTTATTCTTTTCTTTTCCGCTTAGGACTAAAGTCAACAACGATGACTTGAGATTATTATTCTTGTCAAAACTATTAGTTTTTGGCTCTATATCCCCTCTCGTGAGTTTTCTATCAATGCCTTCCGCTTTTTAATTTACAAGTGTGGGGAATTGTGTTCTAGGCAGCATTTAGTATGTGAAGCCTCTTGTTCATAGAGATGAGATAAAGAGGGTAATGAAATTGGCATCACTCCCCAATTATAAGTCCTCTTTCTATATGTGGTTGTAAATAGAAAAAGGAATACATATTGTCTTCCTGGCGACTAATGTCATCTTCATCTTCACTTAAAAAGATTTTGCTAATTAGGAAAACAAGCTGTTTCCTGTTTGAGAAGAATTGGAAAAAAAAAAAAATGGCTGGACCAGCTAATTTGTGATCATTTCATAAAGGTTGTTTGCATGTGATGGATTTGATGAATCAATTTTTTCCTCTCTTTTGCTTTTTTAACAAAGAAGTGAAAGACAATATGACAAGTATTTAAAAAATATAAACACTGGGTATCATGGATTTGTGAATATTTCAGCGAGCAAATAAATACTAAGCTGTTGCATTATAATCATCTCTTTTCCTGGCTCAGTGTCAACCTTTGGAGCTGTTCTGGATATGGTAACAGATAGGTATCTCTTTCTCTCTCTCTCTCGCTCTCTCTCATGCATGTACGTACTCTCACACAAAAGATAGAAATTTACTTTTGATTGTTATGTCAACATTATCTCATATCCTTTTTTCATTGATATCCATGAGGTATAGCTTCTGTTTATATCCTCGTGTTGATAAATTTTGCTTTTGTGCCAGGATTAGCACTGCTTGTCTACTAGTTATTCTTTCCCAAGTGTACTGGTAATTTCTGTTCAATTTTTTTTTTTTTTTTTTCATGTGCGTCGTAATTACATTGCTTAAGATGCACATATATCCAAGTTATTCAGTAGGACTTTCATGCAGGCCTAGCTTGGTTTTCTTGTCATTGCTTGCCTTAGATATTGCGAGCCACTGGCTGCAAATGTACAGGTATAACTCATTTTCTCTTAACATATTACTTTTTAGACTGGAATTATCAATGAAGTTTTAACTTTTGTTGCCAAAAGCCGTGCCTTTTGCTAAAAAATATGCACGTTTATGGAATGCTAACATTTCAATTGCAGTACTTTCTTAGCGGGCAAGGCAAGTCATAAGGATGTAAAAGACAGCAGTAACTGGCTTTTTAAGGCTTACTATGGGAACCGAATGTTCATGGCTTACTGCTGTGTGGCATGTGAGGTAATTGTGTCTGCAGTCCTCCTAAGACTTGAAACAATTGTTTTAGTTAGCTAGGACTTACTTCTTGATAAAGTGTCTTTTGTTGAGTCTGCAGGTTTTGTATATTATCCTATTTCTAATTGCAGAGAACCAGACTGAAGATCTGATAGATGTGAGCAATAATTTTTTCATTAATACTTGTTTATCATGCATTTAGAAGTGTACTCCTTGCTTATTAGTTTCTGGATTGTTTCTTTCAGGTTTTAACAATTTCTATGAAAGCAGGCTCACCAGTTTCATTTTTACTTGCTGTAAGCTTATTTGGATGGGCAATCAAGCAAACTGTGAACGTTATACAGGTACCAAATTCTTCCTTTTTGTTTCTAAAAGGAACCCATTGTTTATCTATACTCTTCCAGCAAACGAAAGGAAAATTTTTTTCTTAAATTGCTAGGACATAGGACATCCTTCATCTATTCAGTGAAGGTGCTCTTCATGTGTACATCTATGTGAAACTTGATTGCCATACCCAATCATACTAATCTACATTGCGTGTTTATGCATCACATATACATTTGTTGTCCATCAGTTAAGTTGTGTTGGTATTTTGTTTTTCTGCTGAAGATCTGTGGTGATCTGGGGGAATTATTCACTAAAATTTGGTTAGCATGGTAAATAACAATTTACAATGATTCTTCTGCATTATTGTCAATTTGTGCTCTAGGGATTTAGCTGTAAATAGTATAAATAGCTATCGACTCTGGTTCCAGTTTCATGCATATTTGGACATTTTTTAATCATTGTTGAATATTTCATCTGTCAATTCAAATCTTGTATTACAATACGATTGCGTGAAGTTGTTCAAAATATGATAAAAATTTTAGTTTGCATGGCCCACTAACATTCTCTTCGATTGTTGTTTGATCTGTTAACTTCTATGTTCACGTTTTTAGATTGTTTTGATCGCATCTTTACCTCTATTCTTTTTTTTTTTGAATTCATTTAATTTTTACAGATGAAGACAGCTGCAGATGTTTGTGTGCTTTATGACATCGAGAAAAAGCAGAAGCCCTAATCCTCAAATTTCCCATTTTTTTTCTCTTTAACATCGATGGCCTCATGTTCAAATTCTGGCACTTTTATTTTTCATTGAAAAGATTGCAAAAGCAGCTAATGGAATCCATAAAATGGTTTGATGTTCCAGGAGGAAAAGAAAGGAGAGAGTCAGATGCCTGTAGGTTTGTCTTTTTTCATTAGTTTGGAGGATGTTTTAGCCATGAACTGAGGGCTTGGGTGACAGGCAATATGACAAAGATGATTGTGTCATGAGACTTCTTGGGCTATTGATGAACTGATGAACTGTGTAATAGCTCTAAATTGTGATGCTGATGACTAATGTTTTCATCGGCAATACAAATACAGGAACTACAAGCCTTCAAGAGTTTACCTTGAAATGTCTGAATCGGGATGTCCGCTATGTTATATACCATTTTGTTGAATTTTAATGTTACAGATTTCTAATGGAATGATGTAGTTCTTGAAAAATTATCTGGGTTCATTACAAAATCATTCTAAGTATACACTAGCACAGAATTAATGCTAATATGTAGTTCTTGAGAAGTTGGATGAATTCACCAAATATGGCTGAGAATTAACTTTCAAGTCAAAAGTTAAATCTTCTCAAAATTCTAAAAGAACAAAACCAATTCACATGATATTGAATTGTTATACAGAAATTAGCAGAAATTTTATTACGATTTGGTGAAAAGCAACAAATAGCTATGTGTATAAAAAAAGAAGAGCTCTCAAAATAAATTCATTGGGTGTACTTTGGTAAAGCCTACTAGATGGGAATCAACTCTTGTTTACAGAAAAAATCAAAACTATAAAATAGAAGCAAACAATATCACTTGAGAAACTAAAACCAAGCAGAAAAGTTCAGTATGCAGCAAGGCAATAGACTTGGTTAAGGTAGAGCTGGTGAGAACAGGAATGATAATTGAAGTCAAATAACTAAAACCTGAAAGCCTACCATTTAGAAAAATTACGAACACACCTCACATAAATGGTTTGCCTGAAATTCAACTTACATCTTTGAAAAACAAAAACAAAGATAATAATTCTCACTAAAACAAGATTGCCCGTTCCGGATGGATATCCCGCTTCATGAAGGATTAATTATGGCAATGATTCGGGTATCATAACTTGCTAAAATAATCAAATAACATTTCTCAGATCCTTTTCTAACCCTAGTAATGTAGCTTCCAGAGATGACGCAGGTCAGATGACTAGTACAAGCTATATCCAAAAAACTGGCTAATAATGATGGCCAAACCAAGAGCAATTGCTACAAGGGAAGACGCCCAGGTTAGTTTCTCAGTAATTCTGGGAACCCTGTCCTTTAGTGCCTGACTGCATGATCCTATAAATACTGTATAGCTTCCCATTGCAACCACAGTTCCAAGTAAGAACATAACTAGAAATGCAGCACCGGCTAAACGAGAAGGCAGAGCAAGTGCAGGTAATACCATCATTAATGCATCTGGTTGTAACCCGTGGACAATCCCAGTGGCGAAAGTAGCAAAACCAATCTTCTTTTTGCCTACTGTTGGGTTTTCGATTGCCTCATAGACACTAACATCGCACTCACCATTTTCCAAAGCAACACATGGAGCAGCAACTTCTTGAGCTTCCCTAATGCCCATTGCACCAATAACAAGTAGGGTTAAGCCCACCACTCTGGTGCCCCAAGTTCGTATTATTTCAATGTGGAGTCGATCCTTTAGAAGTAAAAATATTAACCCAAAGATGACCTGACCAGCATCATGGCCACAACCCCAGAGGGCACCAACTACAGCACTTTCCATTCGAGTGCGTCCAATTGAGAGTGGAGCCAGAGCAGCAAGGTGATCTGGTCCTGATAGAGTGTGCAAGCAACCTGCAAAGAAGCCGGTCCAAGCACTACTTAGTAATTCTGTACGGATCAGTCTACCCCCAGCTGCTGGAACACCAGTATTTACAGCAGTTTGGAAGGCTGCATGGGCTGCTGGAGCAAAAATTGGTTGGACTAAGAATGCAATGACAGCAGAGAGAAGCATGAATGTCCCTGTAGTTAATGCCTGAAACAGAAAGAAAATATATGAAATTATCAACATTATCACAAGAAATCAACTTACTGAAACGGATGAACAATGGTCAAAATCCTAGACAAAATTTGGAATTAATGAATAGGCCTTTCTACAATTTAGCTGAAAAAGATGTTCACATTCATTTGCAAGTAAAACTGTAAGCACAGTTAGAACACAAATAACAAAAGGAGCACTGATATACATTGAATTACAGATGAACATAAGGATGATAGTGTTTATTCAGCAAATTTGAATAGACACAGGGATACAAAAGATCCTTATCGTGTTATAGTTTATCAGAAGTCCCAAAATAGTGTACTAAGAAGCTCACATACAGAAAAGATCACAACTCAAAACAAACATTTCCTCATAGCAAGAAAAGAGGTAGAAGATAGAGGAGGGAAAGTGGGAACTCTGGATGTATGGGCATGGGATATAGTGCAATATTTTATGTAATACAAGTTCATAGCCTAGTCAACCATCAATTTCAAGTGACTGTCAGCTTATTAGAAGTATGATGTGAAATGATGATAGTAGTCATCAAAAATATGATTTCTAAGAAGAATCGATGAATGTTAACAATGGCAGCATTAGAGTTTTTTAAGAGGAAAAAAGGAGAAACACCACCCATGTTAAAGAGAGAGCCAGTCAAAATATCAATAAGGATTTCCAAATCCTCATAAGAAACAACAGGGTGAGTCTTAAACAAAAAACACAAGGTGTGGAACCATAAATCCTTAACTCTAAGAAAAGCTAGACCCTCAAAAGCCCACTCTGTTCCTTTCATGCAAATGACTCACATGGTAGCCAAGAGAATAAGAACTATGAATTTTTTCAGCATTTATCACCCCGGATTCCTTGGAGTTAGTAGCTGCAATTGAGATAGTCGGTTCTCATAATTCCGGAAGAAATACACTTGAGCCAAACACAGCTTGCAGATTTCAAGGAATACAGAAAATTTTCACTAGTCTTCTAACATTTGCCAAAAAAGAACTAAGAACCAGGTTGCTAAAAGTTGAAAGAAGAAAAGATATCTTACAAACTTCATGCTTGCTTAAGGTATTGACATCATATGATAACATACCACAAAATCTTATGTCCAAAAGACTAGATGTGTTTCAGGCAATGCAAAGAACATCCCAAGCTACAAATATTCTCCTAATCCAAGGTCAAGGTAAGAGCAAAAAACCGAGCAATAGACTTGAAGAAAACCCAGAAAAGAAGCATTTTCCTCACCATCCCCCAACTCCTTCGGAAAAATAACACAGCACTGCAACAATTTTGTTTGTAACACATTCGTAGATTTAATAATTATCCCATGTTTAACTCTTCGTTCCTCCAAAAGAAACGTTAAGGGAACCAAAATTTTAGTCTTTAATTCAATTCTTCTCCCCCATTTTTAACCAAAAAGCTGACCCTAGTTTTGAATGACTCCTAGCATAATCTCAGAAAACAAAGAGGAACTAATCAAAGAATGACACTCGATTAGAACAATATCAATGCAACACGATTAACTGCAACTTCAACCTACAATCTTTACCAACTCCAACTTAGAAACCCAGAAATAAAAAAATAAAAAAAATCGAAGTAAAAACTTGTATAAGATTTCGTGGGTGACAATGGAAAATCCATACCTTTCGTTGATTAACAGCTCGTTCGGCGATCTGGTTAAGAATATTGGAATTCGGAGCTGACCCAGTCGGCGAGTCATCACCGGGAGACAGCAGAAACGCCGGATTACTCAATTGGCTCGGTTGAGAAGACGAGGGCAGAGAAGGGTTTTCGTTTTTGCACGAAATTGAGTTGACACGCCGCCACTCAGGTCTGTTTGGGGAGCAAAAACTGAGTCTTGGTAAGTCACATCGTCCAAGACGAGGAAGAAAAGACGAATGCTTTGATTGAATTTTCAAAAGGCTTGGAGAAGAAGAGTACAGAAGCCTTTCCATGGCTTCTCTCTCTTTCTCGGTTAAGAAGTTTAAGGCAAAGGTTTTGCAGAGAGGAGGATTTTTTATGAGGATAAAGTATTATATTAGAGAGAGAGAGAGAGAGAGAGGAGAGGAGGAAGATTTTCAACTTTGTAAAATAGTAGTGTATTTGGTTTAGTATTTGTTAATAATAAACAAATTAAATGGTTATTTAACAAATTTTGGAAAAAAAATTTATGAATTATTAATTATTATTTATTACCTGATTTTTTTTTATATAACATAGTTATTTAGTTGGTTTTTATGGCACTTGATTTCTAATTATTCTTTTTAGAATAATAATTTCAATTTTGACTCATTTGAAAAAAAAACAAAAAAACAATGCTTTTCTAGTTCATGCAAAATGGCCTCAATAGAAAATATAATTGAAAGTATTAATTCTTTATTTGTTGAATTGTGATCTGTAAAAATTATGGTCTCAATCATTTTCACCTCAAGAGGATACCTAAAAGGTTGACTCAGAAATCAAAATCTACAACTGTTTAAAGGTACAAGTGAAAATTTGTTGATATATATATATATATATATATTTGTATCTATATATCTTAATAATTTTCTTCTTGGGAATTTTCATAGTATTTTTTTTTTTAGTCTCTCTTGTTTTCATACCAAATCGTTGAATAGAAGTAATTTTTGATTAAGAAATAATTGTAATAGTAAATTAGAGAGTTGGCACCCATGAAGCTGCGACTAGTAAGAAGCCGTCGGCTTGCATATATAGCAAATGACTGGTCAATTGGGAACTTCACTTTGAGCAGGCGACAGGTACGACCTAACCCTAAGAGAGAGTTGCTCTCAAAACAAACATCTCATTTCCCACTTTCTGACTTTTCTTCAATGGGCGGGCCAAGCAATAATTATATATAAATATATATATATATATTACAAAATACTAATTTAATTATTATCTTATTTTAAAATGCTTTTATAATATTTTTTTTATTATTTATTAGTTATAAAGAGAGACAAAAATTTAAAAAAAAATTAAGAATTCTTCAAACACGTTATGTACCAATAAATTTTTGCGATATCTTTCGTGATGAGTTATTAGAGATTATTTGTCACAAAAACATAGAAATAAAAACCAATATGTAATGAAAAGTCAAAATTTACCGACCAAAAGTGTATTTATTGCTTTAATCTTTATATTTTTAAAAAAAAAATTATTTTAATCTTAACTGTTAATTTTAATAATGTCTACAATTGAGATAGATTGTTATTCATATTAAATGCTACATGTTCGATAATGTGATATTTTATATTGTCTTTTTTATCATTATACATATAAATTAATTTAGATATAAAAAATTAGATTGTTCTCCATTTTTAACCATAAATCCCTAAATTCACTTTCACACGTTTTTCGTGTAGCATATTCTCTTTTTGTCTTAAATGGGGTTTTTAACTATTAAGAAACTTATCAGTCCTTGCTTATTATAGTGCAGGTGATGGAGCTTGAAGTTAGAATCTTCCTGAATATATTTTGACATGTGTGTGTGTGTGTACAAAAATATTATATAAAGATGCCTTTGTATCAACATTCCTGTCAAGTTCACTTTTAAGTTCATAAGCTAGAAATATACAATTGGCACTCTTATGATCTATTAGTATTCATTTGATCTAAATATATTTTGCAGAACTTAAATACTTGTATGTTTTTTCCAACATGATTTTTATTTTCGTTTTTATACCGCAGTCGAAATTGAATTCACTTTGGAATAATTTTAAGAGCAGAACTTCTTTCATAGTATTAATAGATTTGGTATATTGAAAAGTTGAACTCAATAACTAAGATAGAAAATACACATCTTTATCAATTAAACTAATCCTTGTAATTTCGGTTATAGCAAACAGATGGCCAACGTAGAAAATAAAAGACTTGCACTTGAAAAATATCCAACTTCATTTAATTTTAATTTATAAATTTTACCGTTTTATTTATTCAAATAAAAATATAAAAATACAATGTTGTTAGTGGGTGTAATTAATACCTCCACCCAGATCCACATCCCCATCCCCAGCAAGCATTCCTCACGCCTCCACGTGCTCGCCACACGCATTCCTTTACAGTGCACGTGTGAAAAAGATTTATATAAAATTTTTAATACATATTTGGAAGAGAAACAAAAATTATTTCTAAAATGATTAGAAAATAAGAATTCCCAGATGGCCAGACAAATTTATATGAAATTGAAGAAATTCATTTTAAATTTTAAAATTTACTTCTGTCATTTTCATTTAGAATCATTTAAAAAAATCAAATCCTATCACTTTGCCTACCAACTCATGACTAAATGACTTCGGAGAATTTTTATAAGAAATTCTACAAACCACCAACTCTTACTCATAGTCCAGAAGCAAAAATTAAAAGGAAAGGCTAGAACTACGTTAATCAATATGGAAAGAAATAGTGAAGTTGGTAGTCAAACCAAAAGTCTGATGGAGAATTATACAACCATCATTGTGGTATATAAAAATTTGGGATCAAATCTTATCCATTACAGAACAGAGCATTAAAAGAAATAGAGTTGACTCCCATCTACTACTGCCACCAGTTCTTTTTTCAAAAAGTGCACGCACCCAAGTGCCAGTTTGAGAAAAGATTGCACTGACCAACCAACACTCCACTTGAAACAGACCAAATTATGGAATAGTTTCTTATGCTCCAGCAGTCCTACGACCAACACGGGCAACAAAACCTGCTTTGATTGGAGCAACTGATCGTCCAGAACCACACTACAAGGTGAAGAAACCAATAGCCTCAGCAAATAAAACCAAAGAAAACAATGGAGGATACATGCATAATACGGTAGAACTACATCTTTGTCATATATATACTTAAGGATTCTTCCTAATTTAGTGGTCGAGTTGAGGACTGAGAGAAGGTGATTCTCTTGCTTGTTTTTTTAACTCTTTGATTTACACTTGTGATGGATGTTTTTGAGTAGAATATCGATTGAGAGCAGTTCCTTGACAAGTCTATGTGTGGGTGCAGAGGGATGGAGATTTCTCATCTCCAATTGACTAATGACATTATTCTCTTCCTATCCCATGCCTGCTAAGTTTTTTTAATGTACTTACTATTTTGCAATTGTTTGAAGATGTCTATGGTTTGCATATTAATCAAGGAAAGAGTCGCATAGCCGGTATTAATATGGATGGTCATATAGTAAGAGGTTTAGTTGATTCATTAGTAATACTTTCAGCTGGTCTATACCCATCTAGGTGCTATGCTGGGGCAGGGGAGTAAGTCCAGGCAGTTTCATTTGGGATTAGGTGGCACATATGATTTTTAGGCATCATGATTTTGTCGATTCGGCTCTGTTCTCCCATTAGTGAGAGAATTATCTTATCCAAATCAATCTTTAGAATAATCTCTGAAATTATCCTTCTCTTTTTGAGATCCCCAAGGATGTGATCAAGAGTCTTGAGAGGGTTATGAAGAATTTAATTTGATCTGCTGAGCATGTGTCCTCAATATATCATTTACTCAGATAATATGTGTTGTACTCCTAAGCGAAGACGGTTTGAGTATTGAGAAGCCGGTATGTAAAAAAGAGGAGGGTTTGAGTATTGAGAAGCTGCTCTGTAAAAATTTCTTGTTGATGGTAAAAATGGTTATCTTTTTTCTATGGAATCTCATTCTTCATGACACATTGATCAAGAGTAAGTTCAAGCTGCATAAAGGACAGTCTCTATTTCTCAGAGATCCCAGGGGAAGCTAATCTCTTGAGGCTGCACTTCATTTTGGAAGGACCATTGGCTTGGCTATCTCCCATTGGTTGCCGATTTTGCATGCCTCTAAAACCTTTCCCTTTCCCATAACAATCCTCTATCTCATATTTCCAGATTCACATTGACAGTCACTTTTCTTAAAACTTTTTCTTCCATAGATATCTTAGTTATCCTATAATGGACTATTGGTTTTCTTTGCATCATGCTCTTGGATCGTCTTTCTTTCTTCCAGCCTTGACAGTAAGTAGGCAAATGGTTGGGCAGATATACCTTCAATTCTTTCTTTATCTTCTTGACCCAAAATCCTTCTGTCCAGAATGTTGTTTTCAGTCTCTCTTTTTGGAAGATGTTTTGCTCCCCCTAGGTTTTGTTTGGACAACGGTTCTTAACAGACTCAGTAGTGATCTATTTTGAGTTCGCAGGTACAATAGTGTTTTCTTCCCTGATGTGTGTATCACTTGCCTTTGTAAGATGGGATTCCATAGTCATCTTATATTTGACATGGCTTGGATGCTTTTGGTCTAAAAGTTAATTGACACCTTGGGTTGTTCCTCCAAACCTGAAGTTCTTGATAACCTCTTGTCTTTTGGGAAGGGAAAAGAAAAAAGAGAATAGGTCGTTACAGAAGGTGGGACATTACTTGTTATTTTGCGAGGGTCTTATTGGAGAGAAATGCAATCTTTGATGATCTCAATCATCATCTATTCTTTCTTTGAGATTAAGATGATCATTTTTTTGGGTCCCCTTTGGGTTGAGCGGCTCAGGTTGATTGGGCGCTGTTCTCCATTAACATTATTTGTTTTGTTGCAAAGCTTTCTCCCATGGATTTCCCTTTTCATTATTTACTTATTTTTTGAAGGACACCTAATCCTCCTCTGTTGTACTTTGCCCTTCATTTTTTCTGATAATACTTCCTTTGCCACTAACAACAAAAAGAATTTTACCTAATTGGATCAACCTAATCACAACCAATTACATTTAATCATGGGAAAGAATGGACTAGAATAATGGTTATGAAAGCAGTTTCAAATAATTACTGTCATAAAAGTAATCTTACAAGAGGCTTCAGAATTATATCTATTGCTCATTTGTAAACAGTCAAACAATGTAGGCAAATGCTAAACTCATCATGAGCCTTTCGTTGGAAGATTCTGGCATTCAAACAGAACATAGAAACCCACTAATATGAATGCAATTTCAAATAATTATTGTCACAAAAGCAATCTTCTAGAATGCTTTAGAATTATATTTCTTGCTCATTTATAAACAATCAAACAGGTAGGCAAATGATAAATGCATTGTGAGCCTTGTGATTGGAAGATTTTAGAATTCAAAGAGACTTAGAAACCCACCATAAAAGCACAATATCGGTAAGAACAGTATACATGGGTAAAACACTAGACCAGAAAAAAATTATGAATATCATATTTTACATGGCACAACTCTACCACATACGGATGTCCTAAACATACAAGTGCATGCAAATCATCCAATTTCAGCTTAAATAAATTAGCAACTATCATTAAAAGATTTATCTAAAGATGTCTTCCTATAGTAATCACCATGACTAAGACTCAGAAACATTTCACATTTCTGTCATGCGTATATCTGACAATGTAGGCAATTCTTCGATCATATAGGCCTTGTCAGCAACAACCATCATACAATTATAGCAATAAGACTGTGAATCTAAATCTTTTAAGATGATTATTAAACCATTACTAAAGCAGTTAAAAGCAAAATGATAAAATAGCATCCTGATCAACACAAAATATGGCAATGCAGGCAAGTTAGAGTTGGAAAAACGATGCAATATGCATGATTCCAGGAGGTCTCAGAACAACAATTCTCATGTCACTGTTAAGAATTCTGACAATGTAGGCAATTACGATATCATCCTAGACCTCCTCAGCAAAGGATTTCAGTGGAATAAATCAAATTATTTAAGACCCTCTCTCATCGCAACAACAATACAATATCTTTCATGCTTTTAGAGTATTCTTAATGCAAGTTTAACAAGAGTTATTTCTGAATAGAGAGAATAGAATCCAACGAAGAGATGTATATTGTTACCTTCTCACATCTGAGAAAGAAGAGACGATTCTCTTTTGAAAGAATTGTGTCTGGACTTTTGCACCCAAGGCAGATAACATATTCGTCTGAAAACAAAATGCACAGATATCGCACAAAAAATTCATAGAAAACACAGTTCTTAAATTCCATAAATGACGAGTAGCATTATGTAAATGGCCATGAAACTAGATGCTTACTTATATATCGCCGTAGGATCCCTTCAAAATT
>NW_019014655.1:983453-1032576 GCF_000150535.2 Carica papaya | reverse complement strand
TAGTAGAGTTCACTCTAGGTATCGAGTCCGTACACTCTCTCTCATGATACTTGGTAAGCTTTCTCATAATCAAAAATTATCTCTATTTCATATCTTAACTTTAGAAACTCAAACACCAATTACAAACATATGTATTCTCATATTTCTATACTTACAGACTTGTTCGCGTATCCATTGTACATATAATTTATATGTATGTAACACACTTTCTATTATATATACATATACGGACAACAATATATATCTTAACTACTCCTACACATATTTCACATATAATCATATTTACCATTAAAAGCTTACAGATTTACATTCATACTCATACAACAACTTTAATTACTTACCGATACATACACTGTATTATATGCTCACACATATACATCATTTATCCATATATTCTTACGTGTGTACACAAATTTAATATATACATATGTTTGCACTCATTATCAACACACGTAGCACACATTGAAAACTTATATACACCTATACACATCCAAACACTCACACATATACATATTAAGACACACATGCACTTTAGTCTCATTCACATATCCACATATGTCTATATAATAGTATCCATATATATGTGTGTGTGTATATATATATATATATTTGTGCTTGCACAGTTAAGTTACATACATATACACTACCACACGACTTTCATTACATATAAGTAAACACACACACACACACAAAAGCATATATATATATATATATATATATATATATATATATAAAGACATACAGTTTGTAAACATACGCTTCCACCCATTATCTCCTATATATGTATCTATTGGCACACCCGTATACATGCAAACACACTCAGCTATGTATTCATATAGCTTCAATATTATTTTTAATTATACAAATACAATCGTAAGAATTCAGTCACATACTTTTATGTACAGATAATAATTTGTAAGAAAACACATTCTAAAATCATCGATTAAATTTGGATCTATCATTTTGAAATCAATAAATTATTTTACAAAAATATGAAATCTCCAAATAAAAACTAACTCAATTCTTACCAGAATCTCAAACGAAATAAGAAATCAGAAAGTTTCCGAACAACTTTGATTCCATACAATTGGCTCCCTTTTCAGTTTTCTATTCCCAATTTCCCTAAAAATTTCATACGTATGATTAAGAATTTAATCTAAAAGAATAACTAAATATAAGGTGGAAGAAAATTTACCAAAATTGGTGTCAAATTCGAACTTCCGACTCAAAAGAGTGTGATTTTTGTCTCTCTTCGATTCCCTTTTTGTTGGCCTCGCATGGATCTTTGAACGGATCTGAAACGCCGTGTCATGGTCTGCCTCATGCAGATTAGGTCCACCCAACACTGCACTTTGCTTCTTCTTCTTCAATAGTGCGCACCGCGAGTCCAACACCACACGCTGCGTGCCTGGCACCACACAAAACTCTTTTTTTCTGGTTGCGTGCGCCATGCTTCTTTCCTCATCCTCCTTCTTTTTCTACTACTTCTTCTTCAACAGCGCGCACCACGCGCCCGATACTGCGTGCAACTCCTCTTTTCTGACTGCATGCGTTGCGCGCCATGCTTCCTTCTTTCTCCTCCTTTTCCTCCTCCTTTTCCTTATTCTTCTTCTTCATCGCCCATGTCCCCCTTTCTGTTATGGGTTTTTTTGTTAAAAAATTTTATTTATTTATTTTATTTTTATATCTTTTGGCTTGGGCCTGGACTTCGTACTCTCCCTTGGGGTTGGTTATTACATCAATCACATATAAAATTATTTAACTATTTCATTGAAAAAAAATTTATATAATTCATCCAAATAACTAGTACAAATAAAATTTTATAATGACAGTGCTGTTAAGATTAAATTTATTTATTTATTAATTTAGATTTACTAAATTATACAAAATGAAATAAGTAATTCAAAATTTTTTAATTAACTAATTTTTTTTTTGTTTGATATAGTTTTGGTATTAATTTTAATTTATAGTTCAACCAATTATATTAAACATTTCAATATTAACTAAATTATCTTATTTACAACTTCAATTTGTAATGCTATGATAAATGGGTAGGGAATGAGGAGGACTAGAATTAGAGGCTATTGAGTTCTCTTGATTTTTTTACTTTTGTATTCTTTTGATTTCTTTTTGTGTAACAAATAATTCCAAACGTGATAATTAGTGACTCCACCTCACGAGTTGACCATCCACTCCAACCCCACCACGATTTGTACTATACCAATAATATATGTAATATATATATATATATATATATGGGTCACATACATGAATACATACATAATAATGTGTGTTGAAATGCACATACATAATTTATATTACGGAGCGTGATGATTTTGACAAATCCTTTTTTTTTTTTTATTGTTATTAAAAAATTAATATGCTTTCGACTACGGGGCGTATCATGGAGTAAGTTAATTATATAATATATACACACACATAGATATATATATATATATATATATATATGTAGCATCTTTCTTTTTATTGGATTTGTTGAATATTAAAGCAACACCATTTTTTTTTTTTATAACTGTTATCATACATAATATTTTTTGGATGATAATTGGGAATGAGTTAATTTTTTAATTTTTAATTTTAATTATGAGATTATAATAATTACATTTATAATGGATTGAAATGATAATATCAATGCACTTCAAACTTTTTTTTTTTTTATTGGAAACTTACCAAACTTTATAATTTATTTATATAAAATCGAAAGAATAATATCAATGAATTTTAAATTTTGTATTGAAAAGTTACCAACAACGTTTGATTCATATTGTATAGTACTTATAATGGATAGAGTTTAATAAATCAATTTATATTGTAAGACAATAGTGACTAATTTATAATATTTAATTATATAATATTTATAAATTAATTTATTCGTATTTAAGTGAAACTGCAATAAAACAAACTGAATTATAGAATCTTCCAAAAATTTATTAATCAATTTCCTAAATCTGTTATTTCCGAATTACTTATTATACAGTACACAGGATTGTTGTTCATTTGTTTTCTGATTCTGCACAGACTTCAACAGTAGCTTTATACATAACTATGTATGTAACAATGGAATACTTGCCTGGCAAGTCCTCGTCCACCACTTCCCTAATTACTTCTCTTTATCAAAGCTTAATTTAAGGTTACTTGCTCACACCAAACAAGTATATATATATATATATATATATTTATATGTGGGTGTAGAATAATAATTAAGTATTAAACAGATGCTAATTTGATGTTTGATAGTTCATTAGACATGTGATCATTGGTTTGCAGACAAAGTTTAGTGGGACTTGGAGGTCTCTTTTTAAAGGGTTTGAAATGATTAAAGTAGAAACTTTTAAAGAAATTGGGAACTCCTCTGATGTTCTCCATTCTGTTTTCTTATTCTTCCACAAGTCAGCACTAATGGAATAAAAAGCTTCTATATGTTTAAATCTTTTTCAATAAAATAAAACCCAATTATACAAGCACAACACATATATATATATATATATATATTGATAAAGTTACAACACCAGCGGATATAAATATAAGTTAATAACAAATTAATGGAGAAGTTAGTGGTATTCAATAAAAGAACATAATTTTTTTTTGTTTACATTGATTGTATGCCTATGTAACATAATTCATTTGCATCAAATGAATTCATTCTTTTTCGTAATTTTACTTCTTATTCTTATTTTGCGATGTAATGCATCTTTTCTTTTCTTCAAAATATATGTAGTTTGTAACCTTTTTATAATGTTTCTTACTCTATATATATATATATATATATAAGTAAATATTGCAATAATCTTACAAGCTATTGGGCAAAGGAGAGAATTTGATACATAATTTTTTTCTGGGTCGGACGAAATCATAATTTTGGAGATTTGGGTTGGCCAGATGTTGAAGTTGATGGAGAGATTTTGGTTATGTGGTGAAATGATTGCATGTGGATGTTTGACCTTCCAAAAACTTTAATTAATTTTTTTTTTTTTTTTTTGCCAACGCTATAATAATGTTGCTTTATTACAATTTGTGCCAGAAATTTTCAGCCATATTTTTTGAGTAGAAGATACTCCTACTTCCATGATTCTCTTGGAGAAACTAACTCACTTCCTTTGTTTTCTTTCACTTTTTTCCTGATGAAGTGGACACATACATATAATATATATATATATATATGGACCCATCAACTTTATAAACAATGTTCAATGTTTGTTTGTGTGAGTATATATATATATATTGTATTGTAAATAACGCCAGCCACCTTCCTCCTTGCAAACTTTTTGTTTAGTGTATTTATTTTATTATATAAAAAATTATTCCCTTTTTTAGTTAAATAAAAATATTTTTTAAAAGTAATTATAAATTTTATTCCTCATAGTTTATTTTATTAAAATTTTAATAAAAACATACTGATAATATGAAAATTATACAGCCAATAACATAAAAATATATCAGCCAAAAAAAAAAAAAAAAAAAACAAAATCAAAATAGTAGATAAATGCATTCTGAATATTAATTATATACGTCAACATATTTTTAATGGAGTAGCAAAGTGTATAAGAAAATATTATAGTTAACTCTGTGTATATGACAAATTTTATGGAATAAAACACAATTTACGTTTTTATTTTAAAAAATAAATTGATTTCTGTGATGGATTTATATTAATAATGGACTTTTGGTGTTATAGAATTTTTTTTTTAATTCAAAATAATTAGCTATTAATTTATTTTTAACGCAAATCATTTTATATCATGATCTTATTTAATTAATTTAGATCTTATAATAAGCAAAGTTTGCTCATGATTTTGTATAATAGCGGACTGCCAGCTCTACTCCACCGAACTATATAATATGGTTGAACTGAAAATTTCATTGACACGTAGCAAGTACAAAGCATATACAAAATGTGCAGAAGAACTAAGCCCTCAAATCTATAAATACTAGTCCATTTTACAAAGGGAAGTATAAGGAGGTCCTGTAATTTGGGTTGTAGTTGGACAAGACTCTGGATAGTTAGATGGTGTATCTAAAGGCCGCACTAAAAATTGCTCCATTAACTTTAACTGGTTACCTCCTCAGTACAGGTTGCATCCAAGCACTGATAATTTCTTATGTTGGGTGCTGCGCTAGGCATATAAGAGGGCAGCACCTTTCCATCTTGCCAATTTCTTTTGCAGTTCTGTCAACAAATTGTCTTTGCGAACACTTTCCTTTAAGACAATTTGACCTCGCAACATCCTTCTATGATGAGCATTCAAATTAGGGCTGAAATACACAAACGATTTGTTTTGCAAGTTCAAGGCTTGACCTGACCATTGGCAGCAAGCATCCAGACTCTTGAGTGATGATACTGATCGTTGCGGTTGAAGCCTTTGTCCAAATAGTAAACCCTATCTACTCAAGATTGGATAGTTCTAACTTTAGTATTGACACTAGCCTGAGACACATGGAAAATGCACTCCTAACACTTGAAATCTAAGTAACTGGTAAAGGAGTTTGTAACAAGATAGCACTTGTCAAGATATGTTAATCCCTTATCGATCTATATTAATTTATATATCTGTTGGGTTACTGTATAACCATTTGATCCCAGGGAAAAATCTAGTATGTTACCAGTACTAGTTTTGCTCTCCTAGTAGTGTAGACCCTGTCTGTTCCTATCCAGTGATGTCCTCTGCATGAAGGGGTATTAAGTAATGCTATAATGGCTTACAACAGCTTACCCATTTCATCTTATCCGCATCCTGCACACTAGGAACGTGGGGGGTCAATAAATTCATTAACAGTAGCATCAGTTGATTATAACTTTGTTTTTGTCTCTGAGAATACGTCAGAGCCAAATCAATGGGCTTATGGAAATTAAGGTTGTTAATGGGACAAAGAAGAGAAATGGTCAAGATCAAATCATCTCAAATGTGCTAGGCAGAGCAGGTTAGAGCTTAACCGCACTCATGTACAGAGATTCCATTATTTTGTATATTAGACAACCTACATCATGCTACAGTACATAGATTATGCAATTGGCAGAGAATCTGAGGGCAAAGGGGGCAGAAAGACAGAGATCATGCCCTTCAAAGAGAACTGAAAAATGGTTTAATATTCCTCCTAACCTAATAATCATATCACACATTATCTTGTAAATATGCTACAGAAAACACTGTAAGTGCACATAAAGAAAGGCCTAACAGAAGGCCTGCAGGAATTGGTTTTCTAGTAGCTGCCAACCGTATGCCTGAAACAATAAGATAAATAACCAAGAGATGATCAAGTCCCGGAAGTATGGTTTACATAAAAAGTAACAGGTACCTGGCACATCATGCGCCTACTCATAATCAAAATTTAAGGAAGAAAAGTGAGTAAGAAGAAGCATACCAAATACAAAAGAGAACAGAAAGGCCGAGCCAAAGCCAAGGGCATCACCTATTGCTTTTGTTTCTGGTGCTTGCATGAGAACATAAGCCTACACGGCAAGATCATCATTAGTTATTAGGATACCGCATTAGCAGAAGAAATGTCCAGATTCCTAAGAAATCAAGGTTCTAATAAATACTTGTCTATGTCTTTTCAGCATCTAAGAACCAGCTTTGCAAGGAAACAACAAACAAAAAGGTGGCAAAGTTATAACCATACATTATGTGTTTTTCATCATAAAAACTAAGAGAAGTGTTTGTGTCATTTTTCTTAAAAGAAAGAAAGGTGCAACATTAAGAAACTGGGTTGTGAACAGAGGTGAGGTAAAAGATTTTCTTATTTAAACGAAACAAATTCTGAAACAGAGAAGAGAAAGTTAATGCTTCTCTCTGTCTTTCCTTTACTTATTTATACACGTGTATTTACAACAAAATTACACAACATTAGTTAAACTCACTTCGAATTAACTAACTAACAATAGTTAGTTATCAGCTGGTTTGAGTTAACCAATTTACCAGACTAACAGACTAAGTAAAAGCAGTTTGACTAACTAATTCTCAACAGCACTATTTAATACCCAACCCCCTCTCAAGTTTGGATTATGGTGGATGTCTGCCAAGTCTGACATGAGACGAAGGTTATTGAAAGTTGTAGAAAGTAGAGGCTTTGTGAAGATGTCAGCTATCTGATATGTGGTCCTTACAAATTTAGTTGTAACAAACCCTTCTTTTACTTTGTTTCGAACAATGTGATGGTCAATATTCAAATGTTTAGTTTTTCTATGAAATACTGGATTAGCAGCTATGTGCATGGCTGCCTTATTATCACACTTGAACTCTATTGGTAGATTGTAAGACACTTCTAACTCTTTGAGAATGTATATAATCCACTGTAATTCACACACTGTCATTGCTATAGATTTGTATTCGGCTTTGCTGAACTACGGCTCACAGTGGGTTGCTTCTTTGTTTTCTATGAGACCAATGAAGACCCCAAGAATAAGTGAGAGATTTACGAGTCTCTGGGCAAACGGCCCAATCAGAATCACAATAGGCAGTTATCTTGAATGTATTACTAGTCGGAAACATGATGCCTAATGATGGTTCTTGTTTCAAGTATTTGAGGACGTAATGTGCCATCTTCATATGCATCTGTCTTGGACTCTGAACATGTTGACTGAGTTGTTGTACTGAATAGGTGATGTCCAGACGTGTGAAGCCCAAGAATAAAAGCTTTCCCACAATACTTCTATACTGTAACGCCCCAGTTTTTTTTTCTCTCTTAACAGCGTAGGCTAAAATAGTTACATGACTAAATAATAAAATTTCATTCTAAATTAGTTGCACGCATAGAAATACTACCACAATCTATTGTTTAAAGTCAAAAATAAACCTGCAACCATACATGTGACATCACAGTGAAATACAACCTCATACACTCCCAGCAGATACACAATCTATACTACCACTAACTTTTACACACTCAATTCCGCCAATAAAAATCCTTGCACTGTTGCTCTATATGCTAGTCTCGGAAACCAGCAACTCCGATGTCAACTCCATCCCTATTTCATCTGTAAATAATAAAAAGTGAGTACATATAACCCAGTACAGTAAAAATTAAGTTACAAGTATCATATGCAACAATATGAAACCCAGTATTTCTATATGTATTCTCTCTCCGTAACCTAAGTCATACCTTCTTATCCCCATGGAACTACACGGGCCTAATACTTACCCCCTGGTATTTTAAATATTACTCATATTAAGTGTGACCGTTCCCCGACGTCACCCCTCCTCGACCCGGGTTAGGCCACTCAACCATACAAATGTTCTCATCCGTCACCAGTATCAACGACTATCAATGAACCTTCTATCTCTCGACCCCTAACAGGCCACACACACACAGATACCATTTTCTCCCGTCACCAATATCGGCGATCCAACCCCTTACCCGTCGGAGTCCCCCTACTATCACCATTATCGGCGATCAACTCACCCTTTTAGGTAGCGACAACCAATATCGGCATCCTCCCAATGCAACTTACTCAAGAACAATATCACTCCGTTCTTACTCCACAACATTGTCCTGAGACCCTCCTATATTTTTAACCTGTATATAGAACCTACACGCGTCTCCCCATATGACACACACTAACACTTAACACACACACCAGTGATGTTCATTTATCAAACTCCTAAATTTACAGCAGCTATATCAACCTATATACACATGCAACTCACACCCGCACACCACACATCTACACCATTACACCTCTATCCCGATCCCTCACACCCACGCACTACAGGCCTCCCTTTCCTACTCCCTAATTTCCAGAATACACACACTCCACCCTTCCATGCCTACCTCCACTCACAACCACACAGAATTTCCACTCTCACACGAACCTCACTCACTCACCGAACTCCTCATTCTCTCTCCTCCCGCAACCTCCTCCATATACCTCCACTCATACTCACACAGAATCTCCCCTCTCTCACGGACCTCACTCATTCACCGAACTCCTCATTCTCCCTCTCCTCCCGCGGCCTCCTCCATGTACCTCCACTCATACTCACACAGAATTTCCTCTCTCAGAGACCTCACTCACTCACCGAACTCCTTCTCTCTCCTCCCGCGGCCTCCTCCATATACCTCCACTCATACTCACACAAAATCTCCCATCTCTCACGGACCTACTCACTCGCCGAACTCCTCATTCTCTCTCTCCTCCCGCGGCCTCCTCCATGTACCTCCACTCATACTCACACAAAATTTCTTTTCTCTCACGGACCTCTCTCACTCACCGAATTCCACATTCTCTCTCCTCCCGCGGCCTCCTCTGTGTACATCTTTCACACTTCCACGCTTCCACCTACCATCTCCACCCACCTATTCCCTGAATCACAGTTTTCTACTCTATATCCCAAACGAAGCCTATATTCTTCAACCTATGGTCACAATTTCAAATCTATACCAAACCTACACATGAAACTTAATATTTACCGTACCTCCCATCTCCATCTTTCTTTCTGCACTCCTGTGGCTCGCACCGTCACTGTCCTCCTTCTCCTTCTCCTTCTCTCTCTCTTCTCGTTCCTCCTCGCTCCGGCTCCTCTCTCTCTCTTCTTGTTCCTCCTCGCTCCGGCTCCTCTCTCTCTCTCTCGAACCTTCTCTTCCCCCGACCCCTCTTCTCTATTTTCTTTCTTTTCTTTTCTTTCCTCTTTCTTTTTTCTTTTTTTTTTTCCCTTCTCCTATTTGTACCCCACCTACCTCTCATCCTGCCCGTCCATCTCACCTCATCCCAGCCGTCCACTCCCTCTTCTCCAAACAACGTTGTTTCCTCATCTTCTTCACCAAACGACACCGTTTCCTCCAAATGACGCCGTTTCCTCCTCCTCTTCTCCAAACGGCACTATTTTCTCCTCCTCTTCTCCAAACGGCGCCGTTTCCTCCTCTCCCCAACTACACCACTTTTCCGTCTATAATTATTACTGTACATATATATACATACATACAAGAATTTTTTTTTTCCCTCAACATCCAATTACTACATGAACAGAGGTGAGGTAAAAGATTTTTTTATTTAAACGAAACAAATTCTGAAACAGAGAAGAGAAAGTTAATGTTTCTCTCTGTCTTTCCTCTTCTTATTTATACATGTGTATTTACAACAGAATTACACAACATTAGTTAAACCCACTTCAAATTAACTAACTAACAATAGTTAGTTATCAGCTGGTTTGAGTTAACCAATTTACCAGACTAACAGACTAACTAAAAGTAGTTTGACTTATTAATTCCCCCCCCCCAAGTTGGATTATGGTGGATGTCTGCCAAGTCTGACATGAGACGAAGGTTATTGAAAGTTGTAGAAAG
Organism: Carica papaya; assembly: GCF_000150535.2. Next base: position 1,022,277 of record NW_019014655.1, on the reverse strand, counting down.
AAGAGGCTTTGTGAAGATGTCAGCTATCTGATATGTTGTCCTTACAAATTTAGTTGTAACAAACCCTTTTTTTACTTTGTTTCGAACAATGTGATGGTTAATATCCAAATATTTAGTTCTTTCATGGAATACTGGATTAGCAGCTATGTGCATGGCTGCCTTATTATCACACTTGAACTCTATTGGTAGATTGTAAGACACTTATAACTCTTTGAGAATGTATATAATCCACCGTAACTCACACACCGTCATTGCTATAGATTTGTATTCGGCTTCTGCTAAACTACGACTCACAGTGGGTTGCTTCTTTGTTTTCTATGAGACCAATGAAAACCCCAAGAATATACAATACCCAGTGAGAGATTTATGAGTCTCTGGGCAAACAGCCTAGTCAGAATCACAATAGGCAGTTATCTTGAATATATTACTAGTCGGAAACATGATGCCTAATGATGGTTCTTGTTTGAAGTATTTGAGGATGTAATGTGCCATCTTCATATGCATCTGTCTTGGACTCTGAACATGTTGACTGAGTTGTTGTACTGAAAAGGTGATGTCCAGACGAGTGAAGCCCAAGTATAAAAGCTTTCCCACAATACTTCTATACTGTTGCGAATCCTCAAGTAGTGGTGACACATCTGAGTATAAGTTCTGTCCCTTTGCGAGAGGAGTGGATTTTGACTTTGCACCAATGAGACCACTATCTTTAAGCATAACTAGTATGTATTTCCTCTGATTTACATACTGTCATCTATCCTTTTGACCGATTGTAAAAACCCATATTTCAACAAAAACTGTGATAACTCCGGATTCCATTGTCTAAAAGCTTGTTTCAAACCATAGAGTGACCTCTGAAGTTTGCATACCTATCCTTTTTCTGCCTTCTCATATCCTTCTGGTGGAACCATTTAGACCTCCTCATTCAGATATCCATGGAGGAAAGCGTTATTGACGTCTAACTGGTGTAATTTCCATTGCATAGTTGCTGCAACAGACATCAAGATTCTTTCTGTAACCACCTTTGCTACTGGTGAAAAACTATCGAAATAATCTCTTCCGTCTACTTGGTGATATCCTTTCGCTACCAGCCTTGCCCTGTACCCGTCTATGGTGCCATCCGGTATCAACTTCAGCTTGTAAACCCATCTACTCCCAATAGCTGTCTTTCCATGAGTAATATAGTCAAAAACCAGGTCTTGTTCTTTTCTAAGGCTGCTATCTCAGCCTCCATAGCTTCCACCCATTCTTTAGACTGTTTAGCTTCCTTATAGCTGCTTGGTTCCTGCAGCATAGTTAAATTGGCCAGAAATTTTGCATCTTCAGAGCCCAATTTAGAATCTGAGAAAAATAGGAATGTGTTAGGCACATGAGGGGATGTCATGGCTGCATTTGTGGATTTGCAATCTATATTACTGACATATTTTTCTAAGTAGCTTGGTTTTCTCTTCATTCTGCTGCTCTTTCTTTGCTCTGGAGCCTCAACAAATTCTGCTTCAACATCACACTATCCGTGGCTATCAGTTGGTACATCTGCAGGTGTATTAAGCTCAGAGATCTGGGCATTATTCCTTCCAGCTTCTTGAGTTGTACTTATGTCATCTTCTCGATTAATAGTCATTTCTGCCACTGGAATTTTTGGTAGACTTGATCCAGATTCCATCTATATTTGCTCTGCGTAAGGGAATATATCCTCAACAAAGGTCACATCTCTAGACACCAACAATTGGTTCCTTTCAAGATCAAACACCTTGTATCCTTTCTTCCCGTACCCATTCCCACAAAAATACACTTAAATGCTCTTGGGGCAAGTTTCTGTTTGTTTGGTAGGGTGTTTGTGGAGTAACATAAGCACCCAAACACCCTTAGGTTGCTATAATCGGGAGCTCTTCCGTATAGGATCTCACATGGCGTCTTCCACTGCAATATCCCTGTTGGCAGCCTGTTAATTATGTAAGTAGCATGTAACAAGACGTCTCCCCAAAATTCTGTCGGCAAAGATGCTTGAAATAACAAAGCCTGAGTCACCTGTGATAAGTGTCTGTGTTTTCGCTCCACTCTCCCATTCTGTTGAGGTGTATATGAGCAATCTGTATGGTGTACAATTCCCATCTCACTGAAAAATCTTTGACATGCATTACTCAAAAATTCGCTTCCATTATCAATTTTCACCATCTTTATCTTGCCTTCAAATTGATTCTCGACCATTTTAATGAACCTCTCAAGTGTAAATCTGACTTGCGTCTTGCTGCTCATGAGGTAAGTCCAAGTGCTCCTGCTTTTATCCTCTACAATCGTTAGAACATATGAAGCACCGGTCATTGATAATAGATTATAAGGTCCCCAAACGTCTACATGCACTATCTCAAAAAGTGTATCACTTCTTTTATTATTAACTTCAAAAAAAAATTATAGTTTGCTTGGCTCTAGCACACACATCACAAGGTCTGTTCATCAATTCATCTTTATTGATACTGACATACAATCTTCCAAGTACATGTGGAGAGGGATGCCCCAATCTATCATGCCATGTGACTCCTTTTCTTATTCTGTCATTCTCCTTTACACTATTTATTACAGAATTTGTATCTTTCTTACTGGAAATTGCAGCAAACTTATTCATATCATCTGCTTCGAACGACCCAGCATCAAGATAGTACAGATTTTCCATTGATTTCCCCACTCCCACTGCCTGTTCAGTCCTCTGGTCCTGCAGCAGACAAAACTCAGGGTAAAAGACAAACTTAATGTTTCCGGTTTTGGCTAGCTTGCTTACTGACAATAGGTTATGATTGAAGGAGGGTATATACAACACATCTTCCACAATTAAGTCTTTCCTTAAGGTTACATTTCCAGAAAACTCAACTCCCAGAACTGAACCATTTGGCAGGTAAACTGATCTTGGTTTTTTTACTTTCTTGAAGCTATGAAATAGAGAACTATTCCCAGTTACATGACAACTTGTCCCTCTATCAATAATCCAGCATGTATCCTTTGACAATTTTTCAGAAAAATTACCTGCATAGTCCTGTGTACAGCTTATAATTGGCAATCTGATATATGTTTTCCCTTCGACAGTCTTGAGAGTTATTGCTGGATCAAATCCCTCATAGACGTTTTCATCATGCTGTCGTCTGGTTTCACTGAATCATTTACTACTTTTTAATCATCCAGTGGAGTTTCTGGCAAATTCACCTTATTTCTGTTCCCTTCTACCATCCTGTTTTTTATTCTCAATTCCTTATACCAATCCGAATAGCCATATAATTTGAAACAAGTATTTTTGAAATGAAAATTTTCTTTACAATGACTACAATACTTGTCTTCCCTTCTTGTCGGCTCTCTCCTTCTAAAATTACCTCTTCCCGAGCTAGCATTCTTTTGTGAACCAGTCGCCGCAAATGCAGTTACATCCATTGTCTCCGCAAATATATTTGCAAAATGTCGTTGCTTCTCCACACTCATTAACATTGAGTATACCTTATCTACATTGGGAAGGAGTTCTAGCAACAAAATTTGATTCCTTACTTGATCAAATGACTCATTGAGTCCCATTAAAAATCGTATGATTTTAGAACTCTCATTCATCTTATCTATCCATTCAGATACTTCACAAGTACATTTTTCGCAAGAACAATGAGGAGCTGAAGCAATGCTGTTCAGCTCATTCCAAAGCCCGTAGATTTTTGTAAAATATGTTGTGAGGGAGTCGTTACCTTGAGATACTGAACCCAGCTCTGTAACGGCTCCGGAATTTTAAAGGGAAATGTATATATAAGAAAAATTCTGAGTGCGGAAGCGGAATAAATTTTTTTAATTAATATCCCTTACACAATAATCTAAACGTACTAAATGTATGAAAAAATAAATTAAATAAAGTAAATATTAGAGATGAATGTTATAAATAAAACTATGAAATATTTAAACATCTACTCGCCATCTTCCTGCGGGACGGGTTCGGAAATCAAGTCTTCCTGATCTGAAATGGTTAGTAAGGAATGAGCTACACTATCTCAATAAAGATATCACACTATCTCACTGTCACAGAAGTAAAGGTTGGTAGAAAACAAAAACGACCAATTGAGCATAATTTATAATAAACTCATTTATCAATAATGAAAACCTTTACTGTCCACTTATCTCGGTGAGATTCATGAAAACAACTTATGAGAAACAATAACATCATAAACATCATAAGATCATGCACACTCTGTAACATAACACATATTATGCTTCTGTATTTTAATCATCAGACAATAAATTTCCTCCTTTATCAGCTTACTAGTATCCATGAGGATCCATAGAGAGTCCCTGCTACACGTGAACCATTCACATTAATAACATAATTCCAGGGCCGTCCCCATACCCCGTCCGGTATGGGCGCCAAAACATATAAAGTCTCCATACCCCGTCCAATATGAGGGTGAAACGGGCCGTCCCCATACCCCGTCCGGTATGGGCGTCAAAACACATAAAATCTCCATACCCCGTCCGATATGAGAGATCACGTTCCCGATAGGGTTCCCTATGGACCCGGTCCGTCCACCATCTCTCAGGATATCTAGTTAGGCTGTCGACATTATCCATTTATCAATTCACATACCTTTTTCGATTTTTCTTAATCTCAATTATCCAATCAAACATAAACACGTAAACCAGTAATGGACACTAAAAAAGGTAGCACAACATCAGGTTCACAATAATTCAAACCATAATAAATGAAATCATGGTTTATGCATACGAAACCATAGAATAAACACATCAGGCACCATACTGCATTAAAAACTGTAAAATAAATCAAACAACACCTGACCGAAAAACATATCAGATTTGGGCTCCATTAGCAACCTTTATTAATTATACATATCGATTAATTCATAACATAGAATTTTATCATTTATTAACCTTTAATGCCGTAATAGGAAATAGGGTGAGAGATCCTTACTTGTTTCGGAGTCTGAAATCGGGTTCTCACTGCGCTTACGGGCAGTCCCTAGATTCCCTGAATTTTTTTGCCGGAAACTGAAACACACTTCCGGTACCTACACATGTCCCCAAAAAACTCCAAATCAGACCCAGGACCTTTTCAGCCAATTTCAGAATTCCGACACGGCAGCTCCGCCGTGCTCCGGCGATGGCGACAGCGCCGCCGCCCACGGAGGCAATCCGCCTCGAGTTGGCCGTTTTCGGCCGTATTCGACTAAACTTGCATTGGTTCCTGTGATAAAACACCCCTAGGGTCCTCGCTGGGCCAAAAAATTATAGAAAACCGAGACTTACCGGCGGCAGGGCTCTCGGGTGCGGCAGCTCCTTCAGCGTGAGTTGCGATTTGGTGTTTTGCTCTGGTCAACCTGTAGAGAAAAAAACGGTGGTCACGGTGGTATAAAAATTACATGGAACGGGAACCAGGAAGGGCCTCATCGGAGGCAAAAACCGAGAAAACCCGCGGCGGCGCCGCTGGACTTCGGCACTGTTTTCCGGCCAATTGATCGGTGGCTTGGCTCCGATTTGGCCACAGGGAGGTTCAGCATCCAAAAACGAGCCAATGAGAGAAATTTTACCTTGTTTGGCGGCCAAAAAATCTTTCGGTGTGGCGGCTGGTGGCGGCAGCCAGTTCCTCCGGTAGCTGGGTTGTCTTCTCCAGCGAGGGTTCTGGCGGCTAGGGTTTGGGGTTGGGTGTGAATGCGATTATTTATAACATTCCCCTTTTAATTTGAGCCGTCCATCATAATTTAATATGGGCCGGCCGATCGCGATTAAATTGGGAATGAATCTGAGACGTCCATCGCAATATGATCTGGGCCGTCCGTGAGTAATTCAATCTGGGCTGTCCGCACGCGCTCTTGATCTGGACCGTCCGTGCGCGCGGGAACGGATCTGGGCCGTCCGATCGTGCGCACGCGGATTGACCACGTGATGCCGTCCCGCGTGGCTCTCTGCGTCAGCGTCCTTGCCACGCGGCGCATTCTGGTTGGTCGGTGCTGCTGACGTGGCTGTTGACGTGGCACTATTTTTATAAATTGCGTTTTGGCCCCCGATTTTCGATTTTCTTTTCAAAAACACCCCCAGAATCCAAATTTTCACATCTTTTTCCCAAAATCAATTTCAATTAAATCCCAAAAAAATTTTACCTCATTTTATTATTATTTTTTTATTTCTATTAAATTAAATTAAAACTTTATAAATTAATTATTAAAATAGAATAAAATTAAAATAAAATAATAAAAAAAAGTTTTGGGTGTTACAAGCTCTCTCTTCAATTGATACTCCTGTGGGCCATTAGATTCTCCAAACCTTTTCCCCAAATTTTCCCACAGGTCTTGAGCCGAATTTACACAGAGAAACGCGTCGTGGAACTCCTTTGCCAGTGAGTTTAGAATCCATGATATCACCATCGCGTTTCCTACGAACCAATCTTCGTACTCCACAGAGTCTTCCGGCAGCATGCTAATCTTTCCATTTATGAACCCCAGTTTCTCCTTGGCTGCCAACGCGATTTTTACAGACTTGCTCCATATACGATAGTTCATTCCACTGAAGGGCACTGTCACCAGAGAAATTCCGAGACTTTCACTTGACATATTCGTTGTCGATACTCTTCCAGATGCATTACGAACACCACTATTCTGATACGTTGCCATTATTTCAGTCGCTCACCTGAGCTCTGATACCATGAACAGAGGTGAGGTAAAAGATTTTCTTATTTGAACGAAACAAATTCTGGAACAGAGAAAAGAAGTTAACGCTTTTCTCTATCTTTCCTCTTTTTATTTATACACGTATGTTTACAACATAATTATACAACATTAGTTAAACCCACTTCGAGTTAACTAACTAACAATAGTTAGTTATCAGCTAGTTGTGAGTAAACGAATTTACCAGACTAACTAAAAGCGGTTTGACTAACTAATTCTCAACAGCACTAATTAATAGGCTGCCTAAACAATGAAAGCTGCTAGCCACAAAAATTAAGGTTTTGCTTAGTTCCAGAGAACAGAGTTTTTATTTTCTCCATTCCTATAATACTTGTACATAAGGACGTGTATGATTGTTAAAAATGAATGCAAGTTCAGGAAAAGACATGAAAATATGGTTAGAGCTTGAGAACAAGTTATTATTATTTTGAAACTCATGTCCTACTTTTTGCAAACATTTTTCAAAGTTTGAGTTCATTTTCATAAACTATACACGTTTTTTAATATCAAGAGAGATCCACACACATATATATATATATAATATCAATATATAAAAAATTAAAACTCAAACAATTTTCTACAACCACCCAAGACTTGAAGAATAAGAGAAAGTTACCAAGTTTGACTCCAACCATTAACTTTATCCATTTCAAATAGACTAAACGTGCCATCACATTCACCTAAACTTTGCAATGCAATGAAATTATCTGAAAATGCCAGCATCGTGAATGACCCGAGTGAATAGATTTGATTTATAGCCAGAAAACAAAAGAACAAATAAAGAGTACTATCATATTATGTAACATCTAATCAAAATATTGTAGGATGAAACTGAAAAGCTATTTAAAAGACACCATAACAAAGCTACAACAATGAAGAGAGAAAGGAAAAGGAGAATTGGCATTTGAAATTGGCTAATGATATAATTAAATAAAGGTAACGTACAGATGTCATTAGAGCTCCACCAGTCAAGCCACCGAATAAGGAACCTTTACTCCCAGATTTGGTAACTGTACATGCCAAAACAGGAACATTTAAAAACAACAGTATAAGTAACTTCAAAAACAAGGGGGAAAAGATAAAAAAACAAAAAAGAAAAAAAGCAAACGAAGAGCGGAGTACATGCGAATAAGCCACCGCCGAGGAGCATCAAGCCGTAGGCAGCGGAAGTGGCGGGAGCCAATTCCGCCAGCTGCGATTTGCAGCAAAATCCACCACGCCCTCTGCGATTGGATTTGGAATTCAAAACACCAAGCCTTCCATTTCCATTACAAACGCGAATGCTAAACAAATCGGTTCGTTTACTGCCAATACCTAATGCCGGAAATTTCCTGGCAGCCGGTATCGGCGACGGAGTCGCGAATATTAAGAAAGAAGATGACATACTGAGAGTCCCTAACCAACACCAGTGACCAGTTAGCCTCTTCGCTTCAAGTTCAGTTGCAAGAACGGAGTTTCGCAAGTCGCGACCTCTGAGTGTACGCTCGGTTTAGGCCTGTCATTTTGACCGCCATGGACCACTGGTGCTTATCATGGTTTTATGGGCCCCCGGTGCTCCGTCCTTGTCACGGCTTCATTTTCATTCGGGCTTTGCAATCTCCATTTTGGCGACCTTCATTTTCAATACAGCCTCCATAAATATGGAGGGCCGCAGATTCCTCTCATCGTTTTTTAGTCAGGCTACTAAAAACGAACAAGGTGGGCCCACTCAATTCATTGTTTTCCATAATTAAAATTTAAAACACTTTGTTTATTTTTAAATTGTCTCTAATTTTTTGTTATAATTTCATCTCTGTATTGATAGAACTATTTATAATTTTTTTTTTAAAAAAAGTTAATGCATATTTTATCTGTACAAGATAAAAAAATTAAAAAATGTTATCAATTCTTTTTTTATCTTATTTTTCTAAAAAATAAGACCTTCAACTTTTATTCTTTACTTTTTTCTTTTTCTGAGTGACCGACACGTGGCGGTGTCATCCCTCTGCAGCCGAACGTAACACTTACTCCACTCCAACATCATCTCTTATGCCATTCTACGACGAAAGAGGGTGGAAAAAGTTTTCTCATCTTCCGCAGCGGGAAAATCATTTATCCCCCGTATATAACTCTTAATTTTTTAATTATGTAAATTATTCATGAACTAATTTTAAATAAATTAAATATAAAGTTATTAAATTTAATAAAAAATATTATAAATATTAAATATAAAATATCTCGTAAGTCTTTTAAACTAAAATAATACAAGAAAGTATAAAGAACATTTAACAATATGGTAAAAGAATGTATATAGATAAACTTTTTGTAAGGTGGTTAATAAGTTATTTTCGAAAAATAATAAACACTAAAATTGTAAATAGCTTCAGATAAAGAAAAAAGCAAGAAAAATTTAGAATTTAGGAAATAAAAATCACCCTGAAACATACCCAAAAAAGAAAAACCCAGCTCTTACTTAAAAAATTAATTATCTGTGTTCTCAAATAGGAAAGGTGCTGCATGCAATCAAGCAATTACATTTTTCCTTTTCTTTTTTCTTCTTTCTTTACAGCTAAATCGATAATTCCATAAACAAATTTATACTAATTTATAAACATCTGTATAAGTTGTATATGAATAAATTCTTGACCTGTGCAAATCCAGACAGATCTCATCAACTTTACAAAAGAAAAAAAAATCAACCTTTATGCGGTTCTGGAAAAAGAAAATTGATGGATGAAACTTTCTCCTTCATGCTCTGCAAGATTTGAGTTGCAGAAGGTCTGAGAGTTGGAGATTGACGAAGACAAAGTCCAGAAATGAAAAGCATTGTTTTTGCTTCTTCCAAGTCAAACTCTCCCATCAACCTTGGATCTATATATTCTGCAACCTTTATCTTCTCCACGTCTCCACCACCCTCGCCGATCTCCCTCAACATGGGCGCCGCCGCCATTGCCAAGGACTCCTCTCTTTCAGGATTAAAAGCTTCCTTCCCTGTTACCAACTCCAAAATGATAACTCCAAGGCTGTATATATCATTCTTCTTCGATGCAATCCCGGACTTTAAGTAATGCGGGTCGGTGTACCCCGGAGACCCGATCATCATCACCTGTTTTGCTCTCCCAGGCGACGGGGATGACGACGGAGGTTGCACCATCGACGAGAACCCCATTTTCGCAGACCCGAAATCGCAGAGTTTGCAGTTCAGATTCTCGTCGAGCAGGATGTTTGAAGCCTTGATGTCACCGTGTACAATCTGGAGGCTACATTTTTCATGGAGGTACTCGATTGCTTTAGTCAGTTGGAAAGCTATGGCCATCCTGTTCCGCCACGGAAGCTCTGAGTAATTTCTCGAGCTTCCATGGAGCTTCTCTTGCAAGTTTCCGTTAGGAATATACTCGAAGACCAGGGCTCCTTCTTCTGTTTAACAGTAAGTAGACTTCAAGGTTACTCAAACTCGAAAACGCAGAAGAGAAAAAGTAAAAGAAAAGAAAAAAAAATTGCAGAGCGAAGTGAGCAGAGTTGTGGACCTCGTTCATCGCAGTAGCCGAGAAGCTTGACGATGTTAACGTGACTGAGACGAAGAAGAATGTCTAATTCCTGCTTGAAAACTTGGTTGAGTCTGTCACTGCCGATATGGATCTTGACTGCCCCTTGTTTGGAACCTCTAAAAAATTGACCTAGATAGACATTGCTAAATCCGCCATAGCCAATCACCTTGGAGAAGTTCAAGGTCACTCTTTCTATCTCACTCCAACTATATTTCCTAACAGATAAATCACCATCACCATCAACATCAGACCCAGCAACTTCCCTGTTCGACTCATGATCGACAACTTGACTGGTGGGTCTGCTGCGTTTGGATTTCTTGAGTTTCAGGAACTTGAACAAGGAGAAACCCATGAGAGATAGAAAGAAACAGAAGAGGAGAAAACCCGAAACAGTGATCAAAGCAATGACAGTCCTGGAGTTCAATCTTCGAGCTCTGGTCTGAAATGGAGGTTTGAGTACGTCATTAGGAGAAGGAGCAAGAGGAGTATTAATGGCGGATGATGAAGGGTAGGAGGCGACGCAGAAGGTGAGAAAATAGAAGAATATAAAAATGATATACCAGCAGACAAAAGGGCAGGAGGTAGAAATAGGAACCAGCGGTTTCCTGGTCTTAAATTTGTCCGCCATTGGAGACAGAATCGGACAGATCTAAGGTCTGTTCCGATATACGGATGGAGCTGGAGGGGAAGGTAGCCTTCTAGGAAGACAGAGAGAAGGGTTGAATAATAATAATAATTCCATTGACTCTTGACTCACCGCCCAAAGTATACACATTTCTTTAATAAAAATAGTTTTTTAATAAATAATTTTAAAGTAATTTTATTCCTGATTCTTTTTATAAATGCATTTTCCGTGTAGTTGGGTAATATTTAAATCAATTTATACATGTTTTAGAAATATTTAATGTTAAATAAAAGTTAGTATTTGCTGTAGTAAATATGTCAATTTATTTATTTTTTTTAATTCAGTTAAAATACATTAGTTGCATCAAGAGTAACATATTTCTAGGGATGCATAAATTAAATTAATTTTCTATTGAGTCAGTGCATTTAATATTTTATTTTTAAATATTATTTTTTTAAATTAAATTTGAATAAGTCTTTTTTAAGTACTCAAGAAGAACTTAATAATAATAATTAAAAGCCAGCTACTACAATAATGACTTTTATCTTTTAAAATAAAACAAAGAAAGACAAAATCTAATCCAACGGTTGGTAGCGTTCGCGTGCTTCTGCTGCCCACGTCAACACGGACAAATCACATCGTTAAACAGAAAAGAAAGCTATTGCCGATTTATTTATTTCAGTCAAATAAAAACTATCACACTCGCGGATTGCTAAGTTTCTTTTAATCATTATTTTTGTCACGTGGCATCTTTACTTATAATCACATATAATTTAGCCATATAATAAATGAATATATATATATATATATATCTCTCTCTGTCTATATAATATACATAACATTAAATTGTTGACCAATTAAATATGGACACGTGTGTATTAAGTAAGTATGGGATACATTAATGTAAAATAAATTATATTTCGGTATTTTAAAATTTTAGTTTTTATGTATCTACTTTCTAAAATTAGATGAAATATCATACTCTATAAAATATTATATTTCCTTTTCTCATCACTGTGTATTATTTTGTTTTTTAATTATTACTATATATTACTGTTAATATTTATTTGTTATTAAAAAATAATTCATCATCACTACAAAAACTTGCATATATATATATATATATATATTTTTTCATATGTTGGGTAATTATTTTCTAAATTTTTTTATAAAGTGAATGATATTGTAAATTTAAAAATATAACATATTTGTTCATTTTTAATTACATTATGGTAGTAATAATATAACTAGTTAATTAAAAATAGTTCATTACAACTTTATATTATGTTTGGTTCAATTACAGATAAAGTTGAAATAGACGAAGCATTAGCTATAAATTATTGTAATATTATTTTTTTTATTTAGACATTCAAGGTATATTTTATTGCTATTTTACAACATATTAATATAATTAAATAATAATTAAAATAATACAATCGCACATTGATCATTAGAATATTCCAATATTACACAAAAATTAATAAATTTATATAAAATTTTAATATCATTAAAAATTTATTCCACAAATTTTTTTAAAAAAATTATGAATTTCCAGATTCTCATATATAAAGTTTAACGTTAACCGATATTTTTGCATATATACCTCATTAATTATATATATATATATATATATATAAATTATCATATAAATTTACATATTGAAATTTGCACATATATAAAATACTAGGTTTTTAGCGTTGATTTATTCGTTAAGTTAGTTGTATCATATATTGTAATAACTAAAAAAAAAAATTGGCATATATGTATAGATGTATAAGTAGAGTGAGAATTTCAAATGTGAAATGGCGTCGTTTGGTGAAGAAATGGAGGAAACGGCGTCGTTTGGAGAAGGAGAAAGTGGACGATTGGGATGAGGTGAGATGGGCGAGCAGGATGAGAGGCTGGTGGGGTATAAATAGGAGAAGAGAAAGAAAAAAGAAAGAAAGAAAGAAAAGAAAGAAAAGAGAGGAAAAGAAATAAAACAGAAAAGAGAGAGATCGGGGGCAGGAAGAGAAGGTTCGAGAGAGAGAGAGAGAGAGTAGCTGGATTGGAGAGAAACGAGAAAAGAGAGTGAACAGGAAGGATGACCGGAACAGTGCGAGCTATGGGAGGAAAAAAGATGGAGATGGGAGGTACGTTAAAATTTTGAGTTATTGTATAGGAGTGGAGCGATTCGAGATTGTGATTTTAGGTTGAGAAATATAGGTTTTGGTTAGTATGTAGAGTAACAGAACTAAGATATAGATACAGGCAGGTGTTGATGGCAGGTTGAACAATTGAGGCGTTCACGGAGGAGGCTGCGGGAAGAGAGAAAATGAAGACATTTGAGTGTGGGAGAGGTCTATGAGAGAGGGTGGATATTTTATGTAAAATGAGTGTAAGCACATGGTGAAGGTCGCGGGAAGAGAGAGTAACCGAGGAGGTCGGTGAGTGAGTGAGATCTGTGATGGCGAATAGAGTTTGTGTGTGTGCGAGCGAGGTGCGCGGAGGAGGTCGCAGAAGGAAAGAGAAGGAAGAATGCATTCAATTAGTGTTCTGTGAGAGATATGAGTGGTGAGTTTGTGAGTTGTGATATTTTGAACAGGTCGTGGGAGGTAGAAGAAGAAGGAAAGCAGGGTGTGAGATCTGTGATAGAGAGGAGAGTTCATGACTGTGCAAGGAGTCTTTAGAGTGGGCTGTAGAAGAGGAGTTCGATGTGTGTGAAGAGTTTCGGGTAAGAGGGGAGGCGCGGTATGACGGTAGGGAGAGGTAAGTATAGAAGGGGAGAATAGTGTAGATGCTAGAAATTGGGAAAAGAAAAGAGAGGCCTGTAAGGTGTGGTTTAAGGTATAGGAGTAGGAGTGTGTTGGTAGTTGTGTGGTGTGAGAGTGTGGGTTGTATATAGGTTGGTATAGCTGCTATAAATTTAAGGGTTGGCGAGGGAACATTACCGACGTATGTGTAAAATGTTAGTGTGTGTCATACAGGGAGATGTGTGTAGGGTCGGTATACAGGGTAAAGGAATAGGGGAGCCTCAATATAACATGGTGAAACGAGTACGGGATGGTATGGTCCTTGAGTTGGAAGTATTGGGAGACGCCGATATTGGTAGTCGCTACCTAGAAAAAGTAGGTTGATCGCCGATAGTGGTGATGGTCGGGAGACCCCAACGGGCAAGGGGTTGGGTCGTCAATGTTGGTGACAGGAGATGATGGTATCTCTGTGTGTGTGTGGCCTATTAGGGGTCAAGATATAGAAAATTGAGTGTTGGTCGCCGATATTGGTGACGAGTGAGAACATTTGTACTAATGGGGTGACTTTGGAAGGCAGTCACATTTGATATCAATATAACTAACTTAACGGGACAAGTTGATTCGGTATAGTCCCGGGGTGATATTAAAGTAGGACTTAGGTTGTATAGATAGGGTACATATGGGAATACTGGGTTTCCTGTTGTTGCATGTGTTATTGGTAACCACAACTAGTTTCGGGATAAGTTAATGATGAATAGTTCTAGGGTGGCTCTAAGTTATAGCTTAGATTTGTGCAGATGAAATGCATATAGACATACTGAATTTTCTGTTATTGTATATTATAATTGCAACTTAATTTTTTACTGTATTGAATTATGTGAACTCACTCTTTATCATTAATAGATGAAATAAGAATAGAGTCAGGATTTGAGTTACTAATTTTTGAGCTTAGTATATAGTGCCATAGGACAAGGATTTTATTTGTGGGCGGATTGTAGTGTGTAAAAATTTATAGTAGTTTAGATAATGTCTGCTGGAAGTGTATGAGATTGTATTATCTATATGTAGAATTGTAAATTTATATTAATTTTAAATAATAAAGTATGAAAATATTTTTTTGTGTGTGATTGATTTGACATGAAAGTTGTATGATGGTTTATAGAATTGTCTTAAATTATACTGTTAAAGAAAAAAAAAATGGTACGTTACATATATATATATATATATGTGTGTGTGTGTGTGTGTGTATGTATTGATGAATGTATGTTGTTATGAATCTCTAGTATAATAATTATTATATTATATCTCTATTGCAGACCTATTCAAACCAATCAAATGCTCCACAGATTTTAGTCACGAACTACTGGTCTATTCCAAATCAGTGGACAGTCAAATATTTATCTGGCAAAGCTGAAGACGATGAAGTCACACAAGAACGTACATCAATTAACAACTTATCATCCGATTTAAATATTCATACATATATTTATATGTATTCATACATACATAGTATATCTATATCTGTGTCTGTTAGTTAATTAATATACATATCCAATGTAAGTAATGTGTTACGTACGGAAGTAAGTAATACCAAGTTGTTAAATTAATAAATAATACCTTAAAAAAGATTATTCCAATAAAAAGTGAAAAAAATTATTTTTTACAATAAAAAATGTATATTAATCATAATATTATAAAAAAATAAATTTTAAATAAAAATAAATAAAAATATCATTCGATTGGAGTTTAAGTAAAAAAATAATAACGAGAAATTATCACAAAGTACGTAAAGTTTCAAAAAATAAAGTTTTATGCAAAAAAAATGTGGGAAAAATATAATTAATAAATTGAAACACGCTTGCAACGATTTTAATATATATATACATATACATATATTGGTGGAATAATGGTGATATATTTTAGGTATAGATTCATGATCTCTGGACATAAATCTGCACATACAAACAAATAAATTTTAATTAAAAACAACAAAAATATAGCACGAAGTACGTCCTTGTCTTAGATTCATGCATGCATGCTTCATAAATGTATTTATTCATAATTATTATATGTAAAATGCCGTTGTGGTTGCCCACAAATACATATAGTAGTTGTAAGGTATTTTTCTTTAATTATTGCCTATATGGGATCAGAATATATATGTATATATATATGTACCAAAAATATTTTAAAATTAAATATTTATTATTTTTATTTAAAATTAGTGAAAGACATCCCATTTATGTTGGGTAACCGAGATTTTTAGTTTATTAATTGGATAATTTTTTATTAATTAAAATAATGGGATTGGGGATTCGCGGATCGTCAGATACCCAAGTAATTATAAATTTTAATTATGTTTTTCTTTTTTATTATTATATAAAATTATTTCCATATTTTTATTATGTTGAACTGTGATTTTATATTTTACTTTCAAATAAAAATTTTAAAATTAATATATATTATATTGAAAATTAAAAATTAAAAGAAGAACAGTAGTTTATAAGTCCCTTTTCTAATTATTTTTTATTCAAAAAATATAGAACACACACATTGTTTGCTAACATGTGTGTGTGTGTATTTATAGACACATATATAGGCATGTGTGTAATACACGTGTATGTGAGCCTAAAATTTAAATCGGATTAATTTTTATTATAAAAATCAATTAGTGGCATCAAAACTTTAATCATACAAAATTAAGTATAAAGTTTAGCAATTAACAAGATGTGGTCTAATGGTTAATATTTAATTTAATAAAACTGATAATTTAATTAATTAATATATTAATAAAATTATAATAATTAAATTAAAATTAAGTATCAATAAATTTATTATATTTATTAATAAAAAAACATTATTTATATATTATATTTTTTAATTAAAATAATTACAATAAATTAAAATTTTAAGTGACATTTTCTTTAAAATTTTTGTTTAAATATAAAATTCTAATTATTAAAAGTACAATTAATATATTATTATTTGAAAAAATTATTAAATAATAGTATTATTAAAATATTTGATGCCTATCTTTTGACAGTTTATTAACGTTGCAAGAGAGAGATGGTAAAAACTAGATGAAAAATTTGTTAACGTTAAGCACAATATAGGCAATTTTAACTCCCAGAATTTGTACAAATTTTGAATTCATTTATACCTTTTAACTCATAAATTAAATTTTCAAAGTCTTAAAAATTGATGAGTTCGTACATTTTGATATTTATTTTTTAAAATATTATATTATAATCAGTAAAAATATATCATATTATTTATAAAATATATAAATTTTACTAATTTTTTTAAAGAAAAAATAAATAAAATCCCAATTCTTAGCATATAAAAACGAATGGCAACATATTGGCCCATGAAGGCCCAACAGATGGTCCCAATTCAAAGACCCGGAGCGACCAACGAGGACTCTGTTAACAATTGATCTTAGTTCGAGCACGACGCTCTAGCCGGGCTACTCTCTTGCAACTCTTCCACCGCCGGAATGAATTCGAGCTCCACCTCTATTTGCAGGAAGCCGCTCCCCGAAGATGTAGGAGGATAAAGGTAATCCTGCATTGCGCATTACTGGTCTATGGTGTCATTGACTGCTATTTCTGTTTCTTCTTTGTCTATTTGAAATTTAGTTTCCGATTGTATGATGATTTTTTTTCGGGAGAGATTCTAATCTTCCGGCCGGGATGATTGAATTTGTGAAACCTTATAGCAGATATGATGCCTTATAGATTTTATGACATTTAGTTCGTGTGAGATTGTGAGCTTATCAGGGAGGGTGGCGATTGGACGATTCCAGGTATAATTTAGTTTTCCTTTCGTCTTCATTCTTCGTCTTCTGGTGAGAAATGGACGTACAGCCAGCAAGTTTTTCTCATATTTGTGAGAATCGGTTCTTTTAATCAGTTCATGATCTGCAGGAGTTAGAGGATCTTAATTTAGTAAGAACTGTATTTATCAATCGAATTATTTTGAATTTGTATGGAAATTTCATGCACATATTAGTTCATATAGGAAATCGTATACAGAAAAAAATACTAATATATAGTATAATATTAATATTATTTATTTAAGAAGTAACTCCTAATATCTTAACATAGAGTATAAAGAAATCACTGAAAATTTTTGAATGCTATTCATTGCCGTTCATTTAGCTCTGGGGCATTGGTTTTTGTTCTTATGTAAATAATCAGTGGCAATCATTTCACAGTTAGCTAACTTGCATATCAAGATATTTAAGATACCGAATAAACCTGTCATAATCTGGCTTCATTTTAATTTCATTAAACATTTTTCCTATTAAGCTCAGCCTAACTGTCATAATCTGGCTTCAACCCAACCATCAAGTACTTCTTCATCTTTAACACAGAAATCAATCTTAACTAAAGATATGGCTTCATTTTAAGTGACTTGGACCAACACAAGCTCTTGATATTTTGTGTTGAGTTTCTTTAACCTGTAAAACACCTTCCTGTGATGGATTAAACAGTTTTTGAGACCTGTAAATAAATGCAGGCCGTATCTTTGATTAAGATTGATTTCTGCATCAAAGATGAAGAAGTGATGGTTGGGTTGAAGTTTTCATGTTGTGGCAGATGCTCTCTTACATTAGAGGAATTCTTGTTTTTGCGACCTGTAAATAAATGCAGGCCATATCTTTGATTAAGATTGGTTTCTGCATTAAAGATGAAGAAGTGATGGGTTGGTTGAAGTTTTCGTGTTGTGGTAGATGCTGTCTTACATTAGAGGAATTCTTATTTTTAGGTCATTACTGGAAATAGCATCAGTTATCTATCACAAGATTAGGAACTGATGTGACTTAATAGTTCAAGTAAAGTTTCACGATCTCAACTTCAGTATCGATGGTTCTCTAAAAAATGGAGTCCTGGGAGCTAACATACAGTTCAACCTAGAAAGAAATTAGATCAACTAGAAATTACACTTGAAAAATCACTAAGAAATTGTCGAGAATGCGCAGGTGCTATAGATCTATTCTTAAAATCAAACTTGCAATAGATGGTTTTGAAGGTGAATATATGGGTTGGTGGTCCCATAAGACTGTTTAAGGGAAATTTTTTATTAATGTGGAAGCTATACAATCAGGCAATAATTGAAAGAACTACAAAATTTTTTATATGAATATTATGGTCCCGAGTGACATATTTTGGTTGGGATTGCTTTACACTGAATCCTGAATCAAGTTAGCTGAATGCGTGATAGATTTCCTACACTTATGATTAATGATGAATTGTAATAGGGGCTTATTAGAGAGAATCTGTCGACTTCTTGAGAGTTAGATACTCCAAATACAGAGAGAAATTACTCGATGCTTTTCTCATTCCAAAATGGTATATATACAGGAAACATATGGCAACTGGCTTCACGAATCTAGGCTCTGATTTTCCATGATTTCTACATAAAAGTATCACAAGTTCTGCTTAATTAGATAAGAGTAATACTAAACATATAAAGAGTTCTATATGTGAAAACTGATGTGCGTGGAAAACATTAGTTGATGTTTTCTACAATTTCTACATGGAAGTATCACAAGTACTGCCAAATTAGATGATTACAACACAAAACTTGTACGGGATTCAATAAGTAAAAATCCATGTTCATGGAAAACATTAATTAGTTGAATTAATAGAGTTACAGTATTCACCTTAGTTGCTGCACTACTTCGTGCATAACTTTTTATAGTTTTTCTGTACATAGTGTTGCTATAAATGTAGGAAGAAATAAACTTAAAATTGAATTAACTACAAGCTCAATGCTGAAGAACCAGAAAAGAAATGATCTTATGCAGAGTTCTTTGTCTTTGGGCCAGTCTGTGCCATGTTTATGTACCTGGCCTACATACAGATCCTTTCGCTTCTTGGAAACAATCAGAATGTTGGATGCAGGAATTCTTTTCAACATTGAGTGGAGTTTGAGGAGTTAATGTAATGGTAGAACTATGTGTTACAGATCTGGACAAAAAGGACTTGGAATTGGATGATTTAACTGTGGTGCTTATTAACACGTTTTAGTCTCTCAATAATATTATGTGACTATGGTTTCTGCACGTTTCATGCTTTTTTTTTTCTAAAGATAATTTCTTCTTTCTACTTGGCTCATCTTTTTATTTCTAATTATATTCATGCTATGCTCTACAATTGAAGCATGGTATTTATACCAAACTGGTCTTAGTGGGAAGTATTTTGGCAATTGAATTGTTCACTTTCTAGAATTTGTTGAGGTTAAGGGTTGAAATGTACTAATTATAGTTATTTTGCCCCATACTCTTCTGAAGTCCTAGATCAATTTTGAGTTGTAATTCTAAGAGGACTAGTGGCTGTAATCCCTTACACATGGCTTGCTACTTTCCAACACTTAAGAATGAAGATTTTGAGGATGAGATATATTATGATCATTATTATTACTATTATTATTAAATTAACAGATAATATGTGAATTTGCTTTCTCAACCCATTCCATTCACAGACTTCTTCTATAATTGGTCAATTATGCCCTGCCTTGTTAATACTTTCTATTTTACTTATGATGATGGGGACAGGAGCTTGTAAATTATCCTGGCTTCTTTGAACCAATACTATTGATTCTCAATGCAATTTTATGAGCATTTGGGGTGGTGACAGTTGCAACTACTATTGCAAGCTTCCAACTGCCATATTGTTTCTGTTTACTTGTCATGAGCTGTCATTATCTCTTCACTAGGGATTTTCTTTGTTTTAATTGTTGTTGGTTGGCATCTATGAGTTAAATCATATTTTACATGAGTGGATCTTCCATCTCTTCTTCCCCACTTGTTGTGTTCCAACCATTTGTGCCTGCTGTATAAATACACAAATCATTTGCAGTAATTCTTACTTATCACTAATAGGAAAATGGATTCTAAAGGAACACAATAAATTTTGAGCTTGTTAGAGGTGAAATGGATTTGACATTGTCAAGGTTACCCTTCAGATAGTAGTGATAATGCAGGAACTATTATTCTTTTCTGACTTTATGAACATTTCATGAATATCCTCCTTTCTGATGTTTCCTTTGATTGTTTAACACAGAGCTGTGTACTTTGGTTGAGGTTTTCTACCATGGTGGTGGTTCTAATGCGTTGTTATAATTATAATAGTAAAGTACACTTTTCTAATAATTTAAGTTCAAGATCACATCATTGGATGCCATGTCAGTTGCATCGACAACAGTAATATATACATACATACACTGGCAATAGTGGCTTCTACTGTGTCACATGCATTATATATTTTGCAGCTTAGCTGTGATAAAGGTCGGGTGATTTTGATTATTGTTTTGACAATTTTTGCATACGCCAGGACCATATATGATATGGTTAGTCCATAAAATTACTTTAGTGAAGCTAAAAAATTTCGTCAGAAAACTAACATAATTTTTTGGTCAAAAATTCTGAAGTCAATTAATAAATAATCTTGATCAACCCTGTTGCTATGTAACCTGAGACCACATAATCACTTTTCGTTTGTTATGCAATTAAGGTTAATGATCTCGGAGTACCGTTCTAATTAATGTACAGAGGCTGCTGCTATGTAATTAAGGTTAATGATCTCGGAGTACCGTTCTAATTAATGTACAGAGGCTGCTGCTATGTTTTGACCCATCCATACCCTAGTCATTAATCAATTTATATTAACTTCATTCTATTCTACTGTGCTTCTTAGTCTGTATTTCTTTTTGGTAGTTGAGGAGATTCGGTTATCAATGTTCTGAGACAAGCTCACTTTGAAATTGCAGGGTCATCATGGTACTTAATAATTATCCTGAGTACTAAATTTTTTATGATCAATTTGTTCACAAAGATCTTACATTTCTTTTTTCAGTTGAAGAATCATGTTTTCTTTTAATCATTAAGTACTTATCATTTTGATGAAATATTTTTGGTGTGTTAGTGTTTTTTTTTTTTTTTGAATTAGTCTTTACAAGTTTTTGGATTACCTACAGATTTATCCCATATACTTCAGTTCAAAATTTGTGTTTTCTTTATCACAATTCAGTTCCATATATTTTGATTTGTCTCATTTTACGTAAATATATAAGTTTTTTAATGGTATTATTGTATTTTTAAAAATCTTTTAACTCATTTTAATTTGTTTTCTATTAAATTTTTACGTATTAATGTTTACTATTCTCGATATACACAACTATTTAAAATATATATAGTTTTTGTAAAATGGTAATAACACCAAAACGCACCATACTGATTTGTCGTTAGATATTTTAATTGTAATGAGAATAAATTAAAAGTGGTGCTGTACTTTATCATATATATATTTTTTGTATTAAAGCAAATAGAACTTGTCTTGATCTGCACTGAAGACGTTGGACTTGTAAGGACTCCAGTAGTTAGAAGACTTTCTGCTACTGGTACCTTCCTCGAGCAGTCAATTTTGTAAGATTTAATATATAAATTTATTTTTATTTATTAAAACTCTTTAGTACATAGTCGAATATAAACGGAAAAACATGGTGGCAATAGCCCTGTGGCTTGTCCCATTGATAAGATAACTTAAATTGCGTACTAGCATTGCTTACATGTATATTTGAGGGCAATTCTATAGGGGTGCCTTCCGGGTAAATTATTAGTATTTCATAATAATCTCATGAACTAATTATTTAACATTGTATACTTACCTAAGTATTGTTGTACAAAATTATTTGACTATTATACAAATTTGTTACATTATTACCATATGTTACAAAATTACCATGTCATGATAACTTCAAGATATCATATTACTTTTTCGGTTAAACTTATTTTATTTTTATGTTTTAATTATTTGACTTGTAAAAATTGGTCTTAGTCTATACATTTGTTCATATTAAATTAAATTTTTTTTTCATGTCTTTAATTGTTCAATAACATTGTTTATATTTCATTTATCAACAAAGGGATTAAAAAAAAAATACCCAATTCAAATTAAACAAGGGAATTAATTTATTAAAACTGAAATAATTAAATTGTTGGGAACAACCATACATTATTATTATTACGTAGAAATTATTTTGTGAACCAGCAATAATTTTGGGAGTGGTAATATGCTTTAATTGCAAGAGTGAGAGAGTTGGTTTGTCTGGAATCGGGTTCCCAAGGATGCAAGGCAGTGAAATTAAAGAAAGGAAAAGAAAAGAGAAGAGAGGAATGAAAAGGAGAGAAGCAAGAGGCATGTGCACCGATTTGGGCATGATAGAGAAGATGCCTGGCAGTTAGGGGGTTTCACAAATCCGGGAGAAACGCCACGCACGTTCTTACCACCTCATGTTTATGGGCCCCTCTTTACAGCTGTACCAATCTGTTCCTGTATCTCTCTCCTTTTTCTATTATTAAAAAAAAAAAAAAAAAAATATATATATATATATATATATATATATACACTAGTAAGATCCATTTTTATTTTAGATAAGATGTATGATTTTTTACAAGATATGGTTTCTCCCTAAACAATATTTATTTAGTAAAATTAATTTAATTTTAGAAAAATAAAATACGAACTATGTTGTATCTTTTCATAATTTAATAAAACTAATATTTTTTTTTTGTTTTTATATATTATTTTTTACCCATAATTTGACTAATAGCTAGGAAAAAAAAAATAAATAGACCAATAAATTTATTCCAGAACTTTTTTTTCTTTTTAAAAAAAAAAACCAAAAAAAGCAAGAGAGTAAAATCCACTTTTTCCATTTTCAATCCCTTGAAATCTGCTCTGCCACATCTCCTATGAATTATTTATTTACTGTTATGCAATCACAAGACACAAATTATTTCATCAATGAGTATAATTTAATTTATCTGGCGATTAAAAAATAAAAAAAAAATTACTTATCCACTTTTTCTACCATCTGAATACCTGAAGCTGCTGTAATGAATTTCTGCAATTAGAAACAAGAGATAAGGAAAGGGTTAATTTTTAATGGGTGTGTGCTAGATAAACCTGCGGCTCCTATCACATGCAACTTATTCAGATGGTCAGATGGGGCCGACAACTTTACTTGTTTAACTAAATCCATCGCACTATATATATATATATATATATATATATATATTACAGTTATCTAATTATCGCGTAATATGACAATGATAATAATTGTTATAATTTATCTCCGGGTAAAAATTAGACTGATCGGTAGATATTTTTAAAAGTTACACTAAAGTTAAGTAATAGTTATAATTAAATTTATTATTTTTTATAGGTAAATTACAAAAATCCTAAAATATACAAAAAATTTATATTTTACAAACTGTAGAACCATTTACCCCCTAAGAAAGTATTAAATAAAAAGTTCATACTAAATTTACCATAATGTTATTTTACTTAATATTTTATGAATTATTTAACTAAAATTAATCAATAATGAATAGTAATTTGCTCCTAAAATTATTATATTGCCTTTTATTTATCATATTCCTAATAATAGTTAATTTGAATTTAATTTATATAATTTTATAGTTTTGAACAGATTATTAACGTCATTGTGGTAATTTTATTATTAAGTAAAATAATTATTATAGTAATTTCACTACGTTTCTGTTTTTCCTGAAATTATGAGGAAATATGTTTTTTCTTTTTATTATATAAATTAAAATAATTATCTCTTTTTTTTTTTTGGGGAATAAAATATTAAATTAGGTTTTCAACCGGATTTTATGTTTTTTGAAAAAAAAAAAATTTATATTACCAATAAGATTTAACTTGAAGAAATCAGATATTTATAACCTAATTTAGTATTTTATTAATGATATAATAATTATAAAAAATAATCAGCATAAATTTTAACAAAAGGGAGTGGCAGATAATTTATTTAATGAAAAATAAATTGAAGTAAAAAATTAAAAATTAAAAAAAAAAAAAAAAGTGTTGGTAAAAGTTGTTTTTAACAATTATTAGCTGCAAAGTGAGAGCTCCCCCTGACAACACAGCATCTCCTTTGTTTTGTATTTCTTCTTCTTCTTCTTCTTCTTCTTCTTCTCTCTCTTAATCATCATCATCCTCATAATCGTCATCTCCATTAGTTTATCTCTTTCTCTCTCTACATTTATCATCTCTCTCTCTCTTTTGCTCTGTCAATTTGCACTGCACTGCGCTGCGCTGCAGCTTAGCTGATGACGATGATGATTATGCCCTCTTCATCCTCCCCACCTTCTCTTTCTCCTTTACTGCTACTTTCTTTCCATTTTCTCCCCCATAATTTCCTTTTCCGAGAATAATTTAGTAAAAAAGTCGGGAATAAAAATCTTAAATCTCATACCGCCAGCACTAACTCGTAGGAACAATACTTTTGCAGCTGCCTCCTTTGAATTATCCAGTTGTCTTGTCGATCTGGGTTTTTCCTATTTTCACCCGGTTTGCCTCTTTTCAAATTTCAAATCTGCGAATAAATCCCTCTATTCAAATTGTTGCAAAATCCAACCAAAGGCTTCTGTGTTTGTCTCGTAAGAGTTTAAGTTCGATTGGCATGAGGTTGAAGATGATGTAGATGGAGATCCCTCTTCATGGATATATGCCGCTGTTAGCTCTGTGAATAATCCATTCGTGAGAGATGCAGCCATGAGCAGCGGCGGAAAGAGGAGGAGGAGGAAGAGGAGAGAAGAACTACAACTACACTACAACCCCAATCGCAATCAGAGAAGAATCCGAATTATCAGAATCGTGTTATTGCTTCACTGATAACTCCACATGTTGCATGTTGGCAGCGACCAGTCGCCGCAGCAGCAGCAGATAGTCGAAGCTGCCTCGCCGATAAGCAGTCGGCCTCCGGCCACCGCCGCTGCCGGGAGTTTAGATGAGCTGATGCGGTTATCGGCGGAGGAAGATGCGGCACTTGCGGCAGCCGGATAGGAAGCAGACCGTGGAGGAGGAAGCGGCGGTGCCGGTGGTATCAGCGGAAACCGATGGCCTCGTCAAGAAACTCTGGCGCTTCTCAAGATTAGGTCCGATATGGATGCTGTTTTCCGCGATACTACCATTAAAGGCCCGCTGTGGGAAGAAGTTTCCAGGTAACTTTTTTTTTTTGTTTTTCTCTCCATTCAATTATTTTTCTTGTACATTTTCCATTTTCGATTCGACGATTCTGTGAAGCATTTTGGTATCGATGAGGTTAGTGGTGTTCATCTCTGTACTGCTATCTTTCTTTCTTTCTTTCTCTCTGTCTGTCTGCGTCTGTCCTAGTCTGCAAACAGACGCACATGGCCTCTATCCCTTTCCATCACGACTCACGAGCCTGTTTGAGGCATCTTTTTGTTTTTCTTCTCTCTCTGCAAATTAAGAATTCATGGCCCAGATCCACTGCGCACGTTTTACCCATACCCTCTTGCTACTATTATTATTTATCTTCCTTTATATTTAAAAATTAAATTAAACCCATAAATTTCTCCAAACTTCAAATTGAAAATCCTCATACCAATTCTTCTTTTAATTTTCTATTTTTCCCCATAGAATCTCTTCTTCGATCTCTCTTTCTCCGTAGTAAATGGTTTCAAATTTGGGTGAGAGCTTCTAATTTTTTCTACTTTCATTTTGGTAAGTGGGCAGCTTGTTTTAGTGCTTGTTGCACAATTAAATTGCGAGGAAAAAAAAAAAAGAAGAGAAAATTCGATTTAAAATACATTGTCATTAAAATGGTTTGAAGGAAGAATTCAATTAACCTCGAATAAAGTTGGAAAATATTCTTGATCATCTTTTTGAAAAAAAAAATTAAAGGGTATAAAATTAATTCGCATGTATATATTTTATATATCTGTATATATAGTGTGAATAACTATTCTGGATGGTAGATTATTGTGGGTGTTGATTATTACAGGAAGCTAGCAGAGTTGGGATACAACAGGAGTGGGAAGAAATGCAAAGAGAAATTCGAGAACGTCCACAAATACTACAAGCGAACAAAAGAAGGCAGAGCCGGACGTCAAGATGGCAAAAGCTACAAGTTCTTCACGCAGCTCGAAGCTCTCCATGGCAGCAGCTCTACTAACCTCTCAGCTTCTCCCTCAATGGCTACCGCCGGCGCTGCTACAGCTCATGTCCCCGCCACCCTCGATGTCTCTCCTGTCTCAGTTGGCATCCCCGGTCCGATGCCTATTTCGTCTGTTCGAAATATCAATCCTCCTCCCCAACCATTCTCACTCTCGAACCTTCCGGCTTCTTCTTCGGCCGCTCTTAATATCCATGTCTTCCAACCGGCCACAGTTTCTGGCTCTGCTCCTCCACCACCTGGCGCAGCCGCTGTCCCCGCTCACTTTGGTGTCAGCTTCTCTTCTAATAGCTCCTCGTCTTCTCCAGGCTCGGATGATGATGATGATGGTGATGAAGATGATAGATTTTTTGCCGGTGAACCATCCGTCGGTGCTGCAGCTACCAGCCGGAAACGGAAGAGATCATCACAGTCGTCAAAGCGGGGAAGTGGAGACGATGACAGGATGATGGAGTTCTTCGAGGGTCTAATGAAACAAGTAATGCAAAAGCAGGAGGCCATGCAGCAAAGCTTCTTGGAGGCAATAGAGAAGAGAGAGCAGGATCGGATGGTAAGAGAAGAAGCTTGGAAGAGGCAAGAAATGGCAAGGTTGGCTCGAGAGCAAGAGCTTATGGCTCAGGAACGCGCTATATCTGCTGCAAGGGACGCCGCCATTATTTCTTTTTTACAGAAAATCACCGGCCAGACGATCGAGCTGCCTCCCCAAGTTCCGGTTCCTTCAGCTCCACCGCCTCAATCAGCACCGTCAACATTAGCGACAACCCATATCCCCGTTCAAGCCAAACCAGCAAACCCACCAGCTTCGTTGCTGCAACAACCACATCATATGCGACAAACCGAGAAGACGGTCACTGAAACTGTAGCTGATAAGGGACAGCACTCCATTGCTTCGCAAGCTTTAGTCACGATCCCAGAACAACAACGGCCTGTGCCTCGTGAACAGGAGGATCAAATTGGCGCGAGTGGGAGCTCGGAGCCACCGTCTTCAAGGTGGCCCAAGGCGGAAGTTCTAGCGCTAATATCGATTAGAGGTGGGCTTGAGTCCCGGTACCAAGAGGCAGGACCAAAAGGTCCTCTCTGGGAAGAAATCTCGGCAGGGATGCAGCGAATGGGATATCAAAGGAGTGCAAAGAGATGCAAAGAAAAATGGGAAAACATCAATAAGTACTTCAAGAAAGTAAAAGAAAGCAACAAGAAACGTCCCGAGGATGCAAAAACCTGTCCCTACTTTCACCAGCTCGATGCACTCTACCGGCAAAAGACACTCGGAGGGTCTAGCACCGCCGGCGGCGGAACAAGTGGAGGCACCAGCTCCATTAGCTTTACTAAACAGCAGCAGCCTGAAACAGTCCCAGCGCCGACTATACAGCTCCAGGTCGACAGAACAGATGTGGCAGCTCCTGAATCAGAAAACAAAAACGAAGGCAGTAATGCCGGCGCCGGTGAGCTGCAAGCAAGAAGCGAAGGTTTTACAGGGAACCTTTTTGGAGAGGATAGGGAAGCAGGTGCGACGAAGAAGGTGATTTGTTTTATTATACCCTTTGTATATTTGTTTGGATGTTATGTACGTATCCCTTATATTTATTATAAGGAGTACGAGTGTATATATTGATTCTTATATTGATTTTGAAGCCAGAAGACATTGTGAATGAGCTGATGGAGCAGCAGCAGCGACCTTTGACGGTGGATGAGTACGAAAAAATGGAGGAAACAGACAGTGATCAGAATGTTGAAGAGGAGGAAGGAGATGAAGAAACAGAAGATGAGGGAAAAATGAGTTACAAGATAGAGTTCCAGCCACAGAACTCAGGAGCTCCAAACGGTCACGGTTTTCATAGTCAACGGCTGAGTGGGGTTCATCACTTCATCTCGTAGCTCAGATCCCAAAATCTGTACCAATTACCTGTGTGCAGAATCCCGAGAACATTCAGGTGCTATATTATGATTTTTTTTTTTTTTTTTTTTGGGGTTTATCATTATTTGTGGTTATTTTTTTTTAATAATTTAATCTTTTGAATAATAATTAGTTAATATCGTGTAAAAATGATAATAATAATAATAATAATAATTATTTGATGCAGGAGAAAAAATGATTTAAAAAAAATTAGTAGATGTGATTAATTTATTTTAATTTTTTCTTAAATTGTAAAAATATATTGATCACGTTTATATAATTTTCAGAGTCAATTCTTCTTCTCTTACATCTTTTAATAATTTTTACACAATTATTATAAAAATTATTACAAAATATATTTTTTTTATAAAAAAAATACCATAAATAATCAAGATACATAAAAAAAAAAAAAAAATTGGTGCCCCCACAAACAGAGTTTGAAAATTTGATTATGATAATAATTAAGATCTCTCTTAAATGTTCATCCCATTTTCTTGTCTTTTCTTTTTCATCACTATCAACTTCTTCTTCTTCATTGATCTTCTTCTCCTGAACACAGAGATTGAAAGTAGCTACGTTGGTGCCGGGCGTATCAACTTTTTGTAAAATTTATTTATTTGTTGGGTGGAATAAATAAATTAATTAGGATTGGTTTCAAAAGCCGGGCGGCCGGGAAGGAGGAGTTTGAGTTTAGGCACAGAGGAATAAGCTCGGATTATGAGCAGCTGAAAAAGAACATAGACAGATCCAGAGAGAGCTAGGAATTGAAGAAGAAGAAGAAGAAGAAGAAGAAGAAGAAGAAGAAGAGACCTTGGATTGTCAGACTTGCAGAAGAGAAATGCAATTTTAATTTATTTATTTTTATGTATTTATTTCTTTCTCTTTTTTTTTTTTTTTTGAAAAAAATAAAATAAAATTCTTTCTTCTCTTTGATTTGCTTGGTGGGTTACCAACTAATTACTATTGAATTAATAATGGAAGAAAGAAATCTCTGGATTTTGCTTCACACACATATATATATATATATTTCTTGAGTTAATTACACATGATTCCTTGATTTTTAGATATAATTACAATACCAATTTGATTAATATACATTAAAATATTTGTAACTATTCATTAACAAAATATGATTTTGTACCAAATTTAATTTCTTTCCCTCAATGTCACTGTTTCTATACATAATTTCAGTTTTTTCTGCATTCTCAATACTACTTTCCCAACTAATCATTCTTTAATTGAGTGGCTGACATTTTCAAGTCTCTATATAATACATCCTATTTATGCTTATTAAAAACTTGTTATATTACTAATTGTAATGTTATGAGTGTGCAAAGATCACATAATTATTGAAATGTATTTTCACTCAAAAAAAAAAAATATCATCTACTTGTATTTCTATCATATATAATTAATTATTAAAAAATTATGTTGAAATTAATTGCTAGCTATATTTACTCTATATGGTAAAGTATTGGGTTAAAATGAAAAATTATTATGCTGTTTATTTAGATATTTTACTAAAATTGAAGGTTTTCCAATGTTATAAGGTTTTTATACGTCTTTATAATTTTTTGAGAGTGACAGTAAATCTTTTCTCATTTACTTTCGTACTATTACTTTTAAATTTATTTATTTTTTAATAAAAAAGAGCGTTCGTGGTGATTTTTAGAGTTAGTAATATTTTTCTCTTTCAGGACTTGAAACAGTCGAGAGATATATGCATCGGAAGTTAAAGTCCTTGTATATAGTAAGATAAAGATGTGATCTAAGTAAGATTGCATGATATGAGAGCATGTGGGCAAGTTGCAACCTTCCGCCCAATAAGCATAGGCATCTAAAATGAGGTTTAAGTTCTATTAGATGGGTCAATTATATTAGAATAGTTCAACCTAGTAGTTTTTTCTAAGTTTTTATTAGCTTTTTAAGAGGTGAGACTCTCTTTTCAAGGGATAAATTCTTTTTATAGGATGACATTTTTCCTTTAAGATGTGATTCTCCTTTAAGAGGCAATTCAATCTTCTTAAAGGTGGAGGATTCTGTGTTGAGTTAAAATGTTATATTGAATAATGGGATGAGATCAAGTAGGTAGAATTTGTGCTAGTAGGGAGTGTTGGTATTTATGCTCACTTACCACTTGTTTCGTCCCAAATGCATGCAACAAGCTCCTTTGTTTTTTATTCTTTACTTGATTGGGGTATATGACTTGGAAAGAAGTTTAAACATAGAGTCAACTTATCATTTGTAATAGATTTTTCTTTAAAGCAAGCAATAAATATTTTCCTTTTTTTCAGTTGTTGAAAAAGTCAAAGTCATAAAAACTCATCTCGCTACACTATTCACACCGGTTGAACGTTAGGAAAACAAATAATTATAATTTTACTTATATATTTTATATATAACAATTGCAAGTCGTTAATTATTTAAAAATAAAATAAAAGCATCACTTTATATGTTACAATGTCAACCACTCACTACAAGGAGTCAAACAAATATATCTAGGATTAAAAGAGATGGTCCTCGCCTAATCACCCACCATTAGAAACTCTATTTATTTCTTGTAAGTTCATATCTTATACATCATTACCAATTTATTACTTAAGACAGATATCATATCAATAAGTCTTTAAAAGACTATTAAAATTAGACAGTAAAATTAAGTGAATTTCATATTTGTTACCTCCTTATAAAAGTTATTAGAGATAAACCTCGTTAAGTTTATTTTAAATTTCAATAGATAAAACATCAAAATTTAAAAAATAGAGGCAGATTAAGATCTTTCTTACCCAAAAGAAAGATACTATATAAAGAATAATACTTATCTTCCAAACCACTAATAATCACGTCGAATATAAGATTTTCATAATGAAGTTAAAGTTCATCAAACAACAAGCTGGAGGTAAAAGTCTCAATATTATCAGAGATTTTTAATTCATTATAGACTAAGATGAAAGAAAAATTTAAAAAAAATAGAAAAATACATAGTCATATTAAAACAATACTTAAAAAATTTTCAATCATAAAAATTGAACACTTTACCTCCAAGTTCGAATATGCCAACGAACCACTGAAAGTAGCCTCATGAGGAATAAATGACATGACAAACCTAAACTAGACCTTTACAAACTTCAAGCATTTAGATGAACAAAATTTAAGAAATGCAATTTTACCTTTTATCAAGAATATTTTTTAATGCATGGAATTAATTAAATAAATTTAGATTTATTATTAATTCAAATTCATACAGAATTTGATTGACTAAATTACCTAATCTGGAGTAAAATCTAACATATTTGATTGACTAAATTATTTAAAGTCATTAGAAAAGATAGCCACCGAAGAACCACATGCATTCCACATGATTTCTTTACAAATCCCGACTTAAAGGTTTATATCTGATTAAAGTCGAGGGCTCTTACTAAGGAATTAAAGGACGAATCCCTTAAAGAGTCACTTTTACCTTCGTATTGAAGATATCTCCGTACAAGTGACTTAAAGGTTAAGGCCTAAATGCCTTACTCGATGGTGTTTATCAATAAGGAAAACGTAAGGCTATTTCTTGCTACCCAACCAAACATGAACATTCAACACCGATTTTCTTAATTTTCGCTCGAGAAACTTATTTACCCAAACATTGGTGGTATCGCATTAAAAATTCTCTCGACTTGTGCTCACACGCACTTTGATTTTGTAGGTAAATTCTTAGTTAGGACTTTATACCCGGTCCAAATTGGGAGGACTTGCAAAAACAATAAAATAAAAAATTGGTTTAACACTAAAAAAAGGTATTAGTTTAATAAAAAAAAATATTACACATTTAAAAATATAATTAGGTTGAAAAAATTCGTAAGTTTTAATATATTTAATTTATACTTTATAACATTTTATCAAAAATTTGAAATGAAATAATATATTTAATTTATAAATTTATACACACTCAATTAATCCACACGAACTAATAATTTTTGGATAAAATTATTTAGAAATAACCAGCCATACATCTACGTATTTATAATATGATACGCAGGAGTAGGACAGAGGTAGCGTAATAATGGCATGTGCATGTGCATGTGCATGTGCATGTGCATGTGCATGTGCATGTGAATGTGTCATTTTGACAAGTAGCGCAAACCAGGCGATGCGATGCAAAGGTATTCCCACGCCATAATTCTGCTTTGCTCGCCTTTTGCCATTTGGTAATGTGGGTCTGTTTATTTGCATCTTTTTTATTATTCATTTTTAGAGAACGGGCTGTACTTATATATATATATATACATATATATATATATGTAAATATATAAATATATGCTATGTATCTCTTCATCTTAATACATTGCCAGCTTTCAAATCCCTTTTGCAATTATATTCCCACTTAGATCAGAAATATTTATATGAAGTGCCTTCGCCATGTGCTTTGTCCATTTTTCACCCCCATTTTTTAATGAACAAAAAATGATATGATTTTATAAGATTTATCATCACATAAAGCTTTTTTTTAATAAAAAAAAAATTGATTGAAAAATAAATTACTGTTTTAATAGTAAACTTGTCAAATATAATTCCACCAAAATTTTGGGATTTATAAAATTCTTTAAATTTTTTTTTTTTTTTCTAAAAAAATATATCTTTTCAACTATCAACCTCTTACTTAAAAAGTACTTTCTGAGGACCACTGACTGTTGTCTCTTTTATGTCTTAATGCTGCTTTAGTTTTCTGATCTTATGTATGTATATATATATTGGTATCTGTTTTGAGGTACATTAAATTTTTTTTTTTTTTTTTTAAAAAATTATAATAATAAAAAAATGGAAAACTAAACTATATATTAGCTTTTAATAATAATAATAATAATAATGAATAAATTTATAAATAATTAAATAAAAATAAACATCGAGGAGGCCAATAATGTATGCCTTTAAATGAATTATATATATCGTTTCTTATAATTTGTAGTAGTAGTTAATAAGGATGGCCTGAAATCATTCGTGTATAAATGTATGTATGTATTTATTAATATGTATATGTGTGTGTGTGTGTGTGTGGTAGTGTATATTGCATATATATATATATATACACACACACAAAGGGAGGGAAATAAATAGATGAAAAATGGGAAAGAAAGAATAATGGGTGGAGGTGGAGCACATGGAGAAGAGTAGGTTTTGGTTGTGGGAATTTTACACATAATTAAGAATGGCCCCAGCCTGTACTTCCTTTTATCTGCACCAACCATTCTTCCCATGATATTAAAGTGCACTTCAAGTAACATACTCCATTGCACATGTAACATGTTCCACACGCACTTTCTATCTCCCTAATACACACTTTTTCTTTTATTAACACCATAGTTTATAAAAAAATTTATATTTAAATGCACTTATTTAATTAAAAGTAATGAAAAATGATCATATCGTATAAATTTAATTTATTTTTAATTAAAAGAAAATGTAAGTTTATAAATGAATTTAATATATTTTTAATTTTTTTTTCCCAGTATATTATTATATAACTTCGATACCTCAAAGATAATCTTCTATTTTAAGAATCAGCAAAAATATGTATATGTTCTATGATACGTTATAATATCTATTCCACATGTGAAGAAGGACCTTAAAGCCAAACCACAAATACTTGCACTTAATAAGTTAATGAAAATTAAATATACTATGAAGCGTTAGCATGATTAAAATTTTAAAGTATTTATATATGTGGGTAGCATTCTATTAAGTTATTTTAGATTTACATTATTTCTCATTGAGTTTGACGTCCTCGTACAATTTTTTTTCCTCTATTGTCGAATTTCACTCGTGTTTCTCCTTTTTCTCATTTAAAAAAGAATGTAATCCTCACTATTTCTATTCTCCTCATGTACTAATGGATCTCTTCAAACTTCACATATTAGAATTTAGGTAAGAATTAAAGAAAAAAAGGGGAAGGAAATTATGATTTATGAAATTTTAGACTTGGTTAACAAAACTAATGGTCAAGTATTACACTGGTTAATCTTCCAAATAGAAAGTTATAGAATTGACAATTGAAATACTAACTTAGGGCATTTTTTAAACAAAATTATATATAGAGTATTATTGCATCAGTTGTGCTTCTTGCCGTGTATTCATTCTAAAAATAGCAAGTATAGATTAAATTGAACATTTCGTAAAATTGATTAATTAACATAACCTTTACATGGGTCGGGCCGGTGCAACCCAAAGGAGCTATTCAGTAAAACGAACTCGAAAATTTTGACAGTGGTCGGTAAAACGAAGTTGCAACTATTCAGGTGCACCAAGCTGCCCTCACCACAGACTTGCTCTTCAAACTACAGTCTCCACCGTCGACAGAATAAATAAAATATCCTTCGGGTCTAAAAAAAATGGAAAAATTGGGAGACAGATAAAGGGTGAAAAGAAGTTACTGGCTAAGCACATTTTTGTAACTTTTAAGAACGTACACATAAAAAATTAAAGGCTAAACAAATTAACATTAAAGAAAGCAAAACCAAATATACTAAATTGACCAAAAAAACAACTAACAGACAGCAAGTAAAAACGCCAAGCCACAAGTATTAAACTGTCCTTGGCTCAATGCCGGCCAATGAAAGACTAGTAGAAGAAAAAATCTCACAGCTTGAGCGCACAGCCAAGTAGCCACCCGCCTTATCAACCAATCATACATACGTAGTAGGTGGATTACAATTTTATTCACATCTCCCTACCTCTAAGAGGACTCCCCTTAAATAGCACCCTAAAAATTAAATCAAAAGAACATCTCTACACACCCCTCACGTTTTTCTACTTTCTGCTCAAATTCAACGTGGCAGTTATCGAGTCATCAGTGTATTCATTTAAATGTTCGACCTATGTTGAAAAGCAAAATCTTACGAACAAACTCTCTTTGCTCTCATCATCTCTCATAAACATGTTCAAAACCCGAAAAGACAAGCAAAAACAAAAATAAACCATTAAGAAAAGAGATTCTATAGAACTCAGTAAGCTAAACCCTAATTAGGGAATCCTAATCCAAGTCCTGCTTGCTCTTGGTTCTTCTCATCTTTGCCTTAAACCTTGACTTTGCCATCAGAGTCTGTACTGTGTTTTTGAAGTTACCAACAGCCATCAAAACCAAAAGGACCCCACAAAAAATTACCTGCCAAAAACAATTTCCTATTACTGATCCATTTTTATAGCAGATAACAGTATAGCACTTTCATTTCTGGTTTTATCATACATAGAATAAGCTAGTGAACAGAAGAGGTTTTGCGGAAATGTTTAGAACACAATTGTACCTGCCACTCAGAAACAACACCAACAAATGCAGTCTTCAGTAATAGTAGTCCGACATAGGCCTCAAAACCCTAAAACCGATCCAGAAGCACAAATGATATAATCAAGGTTAGCCCCATAAACTGATTTCAATTCAAATAAGGCGTATAAAAGATGGAGGCCATCTCTCAAACTCAGTAAAATATAAGAACACAACCCGAGACCTACGCACTTTCTTAGTCAGAAGGAGTATTTTAACCAATCAGCTTATCTAGCTGATGATATGCGAGTTTCAACAAGATCACTAAGTACTATGTTGCCATTAGAACTTGAAGAATTTCAATACAAAAACACAAAGCTCTTTAGAAAACATGGCAATGCCAACTTTCCACATACTGATTGTGTTATAGCTTCCTTGCTTACTGATGAATATGATAGCTATCCTAGATGTCAATATTTCTTAGGGGTGTGTCATTAGGACTAAAAAGCAAAAATAGAAGCATGAAGTAATTCATTAGGACTGCAAATTTTGTATTAGGTCAATAAATAGAGGAAAGGGATAAACCCAGAGAAGAAGATTCTGTTTCTTTCACTGATTGAAAGGTCTGAACTCAGGGATGTTATGCTTTTCTTAAACTACAGAAGTATGGGCTACAGATTACCCATGTTACATATCATGCAACAAGAGCATGAAGTGATGGTATGACAGATTTAAGGGTGAAGACAGATGATCGGTGGAACTAAATTTATCTTTGAGGGAATCATTTGAATAGAGAACATCGTTATACGTAAATTTTCTAACACCAGCTAAACTAAAAAAATCACCTGCAGAATGAACAGTATAGGACATAAAAGCCACAGCTGCCCATCAACTCCAGCTGTTTCTCCCCAAACAACATCCATTCTCTTGGCCTGGAAATAATAACAGGAAGTCCATTAGGATGGCATGTGCATAAACATGAAAACTTTCACAGTGCAATATTATGAGAGTAAGACCTTTCCAAGTGCAATTCGAGTATATAGTCGCTGGCGTTGATATCTATTTTGCAGAAGCATTGCTATTCCTTGCATCATAGCCCACTGAAGGAAAAGTTGAACTCCTCTCTGCAAGGTAAACCTGATATGTAACAAACAAAATGTACAAATAATCAACCATGAGAGAGAGAAAAAAAGTGGTAACCTGCTTTTGAGCACAATTTGGCTGTCCTTTAATCTCCCATGTCAGGCTAACAAGGGCCATGATCATAGCACAATAATGATGATAAATCCACCTGCAAAAGCACATTCAAAATCCTTGCTCACATTTTCTTACATTGCATTGATGAAATTTTACAAATGAACCAAGCAAATAACATATATACCAGAAAGGTTCAACCAAAACAAGTATGTTCATAAATATATGTTCCTCTCTAAATTGTATTGATGAATATACTTAAGCATGGGGTTACCATAAATATTAGCTGAGGAACAATTATAATGCAAATAGAAAATCTTCAAGAACAAGTATATAAATACCACAGCAGCAACAAAGAATCAGTAGTATATGGATACTACAAAATTCTCTTGACATGGTAAGTATTACCAATGGCAACATATCCTCCCATTTGATTAGCATATTATCATATTTAACAGCCACTTTCATGGACAACTTGTGCAATTGATGTAGAAGTTGAGATAATCTACCTGCTTAAGAATCTGGTTATGCTTAAGGTATCATATCTAAGGTTTTCACACCTAAAAATGGTTACTTCCAGACAATGACCAAACATGAACTGGTGAAAAAAATTCTTCAAATGATTGTATTGATCATATGATGTCTCCTCCAAAGATTACAAAAGTATTTACAGACTAGAATATTAATACTCAATTAGGAGCAGAACCTAAATAGGAAACTTAAAGCAACTGAAACCATTAATAACACTACTACCAAATAAAATCCAGAAACTACTAGATGACAATTTAGACCCTAGACTCCTACCTACACTTTTAGAAAGAAAAAAAAAACAGAAATTAGTGAAATGCCCTTGGATTACTAAAACTTCATTAAATAAACCTGCATCTCTAATCTTTAAAAAACCTATAATTCCTAACCTATATAGTAAATGACACCGAAAAGAATACTAACAATAATATTATCCCATCGCTTATAAATTAAAAAATCTTTGAGATCCCCAGAAATATTGTGTGATCTTTCCCATCTTGCTTTACAAACATTCAAAACAGTACTGAAATATTGTACGTTTCGGCCTATTTTCCAATGACATTGACCATTTTGCCCTCAGTGCTTCTAAACAATCACTTCATCCAGAGGTGGATGTTGAAGAGGCAAAAAACCTATTTGTATACCATAAAGCAACACTGATGTCCTATTAACAGCATTTCAATGAGCTCTTCATAGTTTTTTCCAGCAGCAAACATTTAAATAAACTCTTCATTGCGAACAACCAACTTCTCTGTGATAACTTTAATCCACCGGCAGCTGCACCAGTTTTATGCTAATGGCTGTCACATTGTCATGATTAATCTAATCATTGCAGTATAATGCAGACGTAATAATGGACTAAAGTATGGCAAAAATTATATCTTTACTAGGTCATGTCTCTTTCAAGCAATAAACCACTGTTTAAATCCACTTTTTGCTTTGGCAAGCCTGTATTTTGAACACTAAACAGTCTTTGCCTTGAAATGCTTCAGATTGATATCACAAGTCGAATAAATTAAAAGCTGGAGGAACAACGAGATAATGGCTGTAAATTAAGTCAAAAGTAGTTAAATTAGAGATGGATGCAAATAAAGTCAAACACCAGTTGAAATTTTTTTAACAAAGAAAAAGGTCAAAACCATTAAACTATGAAAGATATTTTACTTTTAGACATATTTGTCACTATGTCACTACCAATCTGTCAGAACTAATTTAACAGCAATACAAGACAATATCTACTAGCAAATGAACCTCCATACTCACCACCATAAAACTATATGCATTGAAACAAAGAAACAAGATTAGGGGCTTCAACATAGGATATTGACAAATATGCAAGATCTAGTAGAGCCACTAAATTATCCCTTAGCCATATCCA
>NW_019014655.1:902427-921240 GCF_000150535.2 Carica papaya | reverse complement strand
AACCAGCAGAAATTTGAAAATATGTTTCTCCTCCACAAATGACCGGAAATTTCTAACGTCCTCGGGACAGTTCTATCTCCTTTCTTCGAAGGCATCCAGTTGCTGCCAGCTGCGAGATAGAAAATTATAATACTGAGTTACATTTAGTTCACCTTGTCTCAGTTCGTGAAGGGTGGACTTGTTTTCGAAGATAGTTGATGTATTTTCCTTATTGGAGTAGAGTTTCCGAGCTGCCTCCCAATTTTTCTGTGCAGTCTCGTAGAGAAGGAAATTTTCTGCGATATCGGGCGTCATCGAGCTTACGAGCCACGACATTACTATACTGTTGTCAATCTTCCATATTCGAGCATTCGGGTCATTCGCCGGTGGAGGTAAGAGTTCACAAGTAAAATACTCTTCGCGACCTTTGCCTCGAATGAAGAGTAATATTGACGATGACCACTAAAGGTAATTGCTATCATTCAGCTTATGCCAAGTAAGGAATGATGAGGATGGTTCAACCAAGCCATGTCTGGTAGGAGAAGGATGGTAAGAGCCCGATGAAATTTCTGGTAGAGAAGACGGTAGTTCTCCCGATGCCATTTTTGACTGCGGCTCAATCGGGATGATTCTCCTGGATCAGAATCGCTCTGATACCATGAAGGTTTGAAGAATGGAAAATCCTCTTCTACTTGTCTTAATTTCATTCTTGGCGGTACTACAATTTATAGAAAATAAAGCAACAAAAATAACAACTTCCTAACAAATTTATGGGGAGAAAGAATTGCAGAAATGGTTATAACCATTTTGAGATTCTCTCCACTAGGCAAAACAGAAAAGAAACAAATTTATTTTCCTATATTTTCTACATTTTCAATTGAACCAAAGTAAGCAACATGAACCAACCAGGTAACAATAGTGCATGTAAGTTCTCCAAACAAAATTATACTAACCCCAAAGGTTTAACAAAGAAAATGAAGCCAACCTGTGGATATCTCCTCCAAAAGTATCTCTCTAACTTGCAGCAGGGAAGGGGAGGTACAAAGAGCTGCTGTCAAGCAACCCATTGCAGCAACCTACAGAAAGGAAAAGTTGTAAAATAGATATTATTGAGGGCAAGAAGTCTTAATTTCCCACCGCCATCCCCAGCCTAGTGCAACAAGTAAAGAATTACTTAAATAAAACCAAGGGAAGAAAAATACCAACCAGCAAACCAGTTTGATCTGTTTTGAACAGAAATCCTTCCCCAATCCTCTTCTCTAAAGATGTAATTACTGTTGGCAACAAATCTCCAGGCATTCTTGAATATCTATTCAATGATTTAAACAGAAAGAGAAACAATATAAGCACATAAATGCATTGTTTTCTCAATGGGCTAAAGCATGACAAACTTTAGGAAAGAATTCATACTGCTGCAAATGCATCATTTACATGAATCTTTAAAAATTCACGACCTTACTAACATTCACAACCTAGTAAGGTCAAGATCATACTGCTGTAAGTTTGGAGGTTAGAAATTCTAGTTCAAACATAAACCATCCTGACATGCAATAAGGTCAAAGCTACTTTCAGTACAATATTATCAGGTAAAAGAATCATATTATCTGACAACATATGGTACAAATGGCTGTGGTGATAATCATCAAAAGCAGATGATCAACCAAAAACCCTGCAACTTATCATGTGTTGCAGCAAAATTTTGGCTATGCATCTGCTACAGCTGTACACAAACATGCACAATCATCTAGATATATAAAGAGATAGGTGTGACTTTTTGACATTGCAAAATCTTAGTTCATTTGAAGCGGTGTCTATTACAGATGGCCCAAATCTACATTTGAATACTTACAGATCATAGTTTCAAAAAGAGGGCCATTAAAGAGGTATACAGAGAATTTACAAAGGCAAACTAACACTATTAGTACAAAAGAAAGTCATAAAATAGAAAGAGCAAACAAGATTACAGTAATCTATAGTGATTCATTCAAGAACAAAAGTACTTTTAGGATTTTAAAATCCAGGATAACCATATGGAGAAGTATTCATTGAGAAAAACAGTCAAATGAAGGAGGATTCATACGGAGTGCATGAAATCAATAGCACAAGAATCTTGAATAAGGATCCCAGCAATCTACTATGAGTTTCACACTGGACTAAGTACAAAATACCTACACCATAAAACACAGAAATATTAATAGAATTCAAACATGAAAACATGTAGGCAGTGGACATCAAGAAGAACTAGAAACAAAAGAAGTACAATTAACACCAACTGACTGAATTCACAGCCAACTTCAAGTACCAGTATGAAGTTGCATTAATATCAATCCAAGAGAGCTGGAAAGGGCCATAAAAGATCCATATTTATTAGATTCCTTGTACTCTGCTACTTGCAGGAAAACAGATGATAGCCCATCCATCATGACTGCAAGAGTTGAAGCAGATGTCATCCGCGCCTAGGCACCACAAAGACGGAAATTTTGGATTAGATATGCAACTGACATGAAAGCATAATCACAAGAAATTATAAGAAGAACATCTGTCTAGCAAATTAATCCACATCATTAATCAGTGGGCAGAAAAATCGATCTTGGATAGATATCATCTATAAAGAACACAACCATTACCTTCAAATAAGGATCAAATAACAAGACTGTCATTAAAGTTGCTTCAAACTTCCTGCATGGAGCAAGTACTATTAGACCTTGGAAAATCATGACAGCCTAGACAAATTAGTTCAACAAGAATTAAAAAAAAAGTCTCACCTTGGTCGTAATACATCATTAGTTGGCAAAAGAATTGTCAATTGACTAGTAAATGATTTGGGATCAGCCTGACAAAGATCCTTTTCTCACAATAAAAAAGATCAGCCAAAACCAT
This sequence comes from Carica papaya, assembly GCF_000150535.2. The sequence goes on along the minus strand of NW_019014655.1, from coordinate 918,381 downwards.
GACAAAATTAGATGGATTGATTTCACTTGTTATTCAATTGTAGTTTCAGCATATAAAACTAAAAATAAGCACAAAATATCTTCCCATAACTAGAAGAATTAAATAAACAGAAAAATCAACTTCCACTTAAAAGATTACTTCAAAAGATAGTTTTAAATGTAGACAAAACTGTTCAAACATGTGCCAAGCAAGACAGATATATATAACTGTATTTTACTTTAATAAGAATATTATATCAATCTTCCAAAACAATGGCAAAGTATGGCTACCCTCTTGAGGTCCATTTCACCGTAAAAAAACCTCACCCTTTAAAAATGAATAAAAATCCTATTACCAACTGTTATTTATTTTTTAAAATAACTATTACCGACTGTTATATAATTTGCTTCTTGCTATATTTTTTTAAATTGGCAGAAATATTTATCTAAAATGTGGTAATCACATAACATATGGCAGACAAGATGAAAGGAGACATGCCTGCTAACAACTGTTCCTTTTTTTTCCTCCTGAAGATCAATTGCTTAATTTTAGCTAAAAGCAAATACAACTGTTCTTTTTTCCTTCTTAGAATAAAAAATTGTTTGTTTTTAAGGTGCTTTGAAGAGTAGATGGAGGTATTTTGAATATTTATGACACATTATGAAGTGGCAATAGAACATTTTAAGAGAATTTTTTTAAAAAGTGGATAGGAAAAGGAGAAATTACATCGTAGTTAATAAAAAAAAAGGTTCTTCTTTAGTTTTGAAAAATGAGGCAGTTTCTTTATAATTGAACAAATCTCAACTGGGCAGAGCATAGTTTGCAAGTGAGATTTATGATCTGAATACTTCTAGATAAGTGTTACAAACATACATCATACCAGCAAAAGAATTAGATTATCTGAATACTTCTAGATAAGTGCTACAAACATACATCATACCAGCAAAAGAATTAGATCCTAGATCTTATAATTAGAAATCATTTATAACAGTAGCATCCTCAACCAACTCATGGCGGCCTGAGCATTAAATTTTGGCCTCCTACCAAATCACTTGAGCATGAAAAGAAGATACATATATTTTTTTTTTTTTTTGAAATGAAAAGTAGAAAAGTATTTTTTTTTTTTTTTGAAAAGAATATATATAGATTGTAAACTAGAAGCTAGAAAAAGATGATCCTTTAATCAAATCCTTCAATTATCAATTTTACATGCCTAGATTTCATTTTAAAAACTTTAAGACATTATAAATTCAATACTAAATTCTTTGACCTCGGCGGGCCTGTATTCATGTCATCATGTTTTTAATGAGAATTTAAAGTACAAAATCAAGACCTATTATGGTTCAATAGTATACAGTGTCAAGGTGACAAGAAATAGGGAAAAGAAAATAAACGTACCCCTACCTGTAAGCAAACAAGAGCAGCTACTCTAACCTTAGACCTCTGAACACAGTCAGGATCATTAAGAGATTTTTCACTGTCACTATAATCTGAATCTAATGAAGTCAAATCTACCACTGAAGACTCGTGATCAGATAAACACTGGGAATCCAGAACTTTGTCCTGCTTCAGGTTAATGCTTTCCTTTTTCCGCAAGTGGGGAGGCCTATATGGGGCATGATTTCTCCTCTTTGGCTCTTGTGCATTCAAATTCAGGGTCATTAAATCAGGCTGCTTCTCCTTGTGAGCAACATCAGGACATGAAGGCTGTATTCTACTAGAAAGTCCATAAACGAAGAACATCCGTAATGCTGATACAAAACTAGACACCTGCAAGTTAATTTTTTTTTTTTTTCTTAAAATGAGAAAAGACAAAAGGCTATGTCTATTGGACATTCAGACAATCACAACCATGATGTCGTTTGTGTTCTTCAAACTCAAAATTCATGTACTTACGTGATCAGAAAGGGGAACTTTGGGATCTACAAGGATCAGATGTAAACATTGTAGAAGAGACGCATAGAACCTGCAGTATCATAACTAACTGTTAAGAGTCACAGGATTATGGGTAAATACACCAAGAGAAGGGAAGTGACATTATACAGGTTCTAACTTTTTCCACTAGTTTCTGAGGAAAGGAGATTATGATACCTTGACATAACATTGTCTTCCACAAGCAAGCTCTTAGATCCTAGGACATCCATCACTTTTCTAAGAACCTAACTCACGTTACACACACTTGAGAATCCCAAACTTGTATAAACACCAGAAGTACAACAATGAATTATGGAATACATTTACCTCAATTATTGATTGGCAAATATCACGAGGAAATGAAGATCCAGATGCAGAAAATGCTTCACCGAGCATAGTAAAGGCAAGAGCTTGAAATTCCCATAAGCCACTGCATCTGTTCGCAGCATTGGCAGAAGAACTTTGGCGGTAACGATATGAAAAAACCAAGTCTGTTTGCAAGCATTCTATGCTGTTCAGAAGGAACTTGACCAGGTGGACATCCTCTGAAACGGAGGTTTTTCTATAAATGGTAAATCGTCTGTGAAAATGGAAGAATTATGGCATGAGTCAGTATATACACCATATTCAGTCCATAGATGAAAAGAAAAATTGCAGTCAAAACTGAGAGCAACTAACCTCAAAGTCTCCAAACAATCCATAACGGTTCTTGTTCTAGGTGCACTCGCATTTGCATTTGGTGAAACGGAAGGTGTATTACCAGGCGCGCCGAGAAGGAAATCCAAGATTTTGGCAAAACAGTTAAGGACAAGGGTCCAGGAAGAAGGATTGAGTTGGAGAGAAACCCGATAACAGACATCATGGATCTAGGACAGAGCGAGACTGACAACAGTAAGAGCCAAATAATATTCAAACAAAAACAAAAGGACCATTTATCATCAGAATGATAAGGCTCACCAAGCGGCAAGTGTGAGCAGATGCAGGAATCATTTCTCCAGCATCACCGCCATGTGAAGCATTTGCTGTGGCAACCAGTTCCAGAAGAAACAACAAATCCGAAGTGACCTGCAACATTTAAACAGTGAAAGAAATTCAAATGCGAACAAAAATTAAACAAACAAAGCAAGAAGAGACAGCTCTGTATGATTAGAAGAGACAGAATTGAATCACCTCGTGAGGAGGAAGCTCGGAGGCAGCAGAGAGCAAAGAGTGATGGTGGGAGAAAATGAGGTTTTGAAGCAACGGAGCAAGTGGTGGCGGTGGGCTCGTCAGAGTTTCATCTCTCAACGTCAGAAACGCCGTCCTCCAACACCTAACTCCTGACCACGACGTCGACGTCGACGTCACCGACGACGACATGCCGGTAAACAGCAAATCCGTCTTCCCTGGAGCCCTACTGTTCAAGCGCCAAGGGAACTATCATATACTTCCGGCCGGTTCTTCTGCTCAGCGAAAAAAAGGAAAAAGAAATTGAGGGAAATATGATGCAGAGTCCCAATTAATAAGTGGGTAACCCAGCCCAATTAATAAGTGGATAACCCAGCCCAATTGAGTGGAGTCCACGTGAGCATCACGTGCTCACATGAAGAAGGCCTTAGAGATGCAAAACCCTTGTCGGACTACAGCGGAGGAGGAAGAAGCAGAAGAAAGACGATGTGGTTTAGAGGAGGAGTGAAATTGAGAGCTTCAGTTCTCCAAGCATGGAGTGGTAGCAACAACAGTAGTATAGGGAGAATGGCCGGTGAGATATTCGTTAGGCACATGTCCCGGAAATGCGCAGTGAACGTGAGGAAAATCAACCCGAAGGTGCCGACGCAGGAAGCGTACGCCATCTCCCATTCTCTTTATGATATCATCAAGCTCCATGGCCCTCTCACCGTCTCCAACACCTGGATCCATGCGAAGGTAGGTTCAAATTTCTTTACTTTTCCACTCTCTGTTTTTTTAGTTAATGAAAGCATATAGAAATCTCAGTTAAATTGTGAGAAAAGAAAAAGGAATTGGCTTGATATAATAAGTACATTCAGAAGCAGCTATAATACGTACTTTGTCATTTTTTACTCAAAAGTTCTTTAAGTTTTTCCTTCATTGTTTGCCTGTTCATCTTTTGTTGGTTGTTGCCATTTTATTTGTCTTAAGTTCAGATACTCAGAATAGCTATGCAGTTTGAACTCTAGCGTTTTTGCAGTTGTTCATAGCCAGTGGAATGCAAGCTTCGACCAAAGGGAGCTTTGGCTATGTTTGGAACCGATTCATTATTTTTATATAATTTACTTAAAAATTTACACGAAGTATTTATTCGAAAAAAATTTAGAAATTTTATAGAATTTATTTATAAATCTACACTTAGTTTAGTTAGTAGATGATCTACATTTTATCAAAAGATAATAAAAATTGAAACTCATTGTTCTAATCTTGATGGAATTTGAAATTCATGGTTTTCTAATTGTACCTCTAATTTTATATGAGGTCCATTTTTATTATTTTTAGTTATTTTTATAATGTTTTAGTTGTATGGATTTGTAAATGAATTCTATAAAGATTTTGGGTATTAGTGGAGGGAATAAACATGTGAGTCTCATTCCTCTTGCTATCTTTTGGGTAGCGTGGAAATAGAGGAACAAGAGAACTTTCGAGAGATTGGAAGTTGACTTTGATAGGGTAAGAGATAGATGGTTCCAAACTCCGATTTTTTTATTATGAATCATTTTCTTTACACAATTGAGGATTCTGAGAACTTTATTGATATTTTAATTGAAATGTAAATATTGTTTTGTAAATAGACTGGCACCACCTTGTTGCTTGTGAATGAATGAATCACACCATACTTATTATCTGTAAGAAAAAGGAAGTCTATAAAAGTTTTAGATTTACTCCGATTATAACACTAGAATTGATGAAAATTCTATTAGAGAATGATAGAAGGTCAATTATTTTATACACGCTTTTCACTTCTCATAGTTAAATTATGTATGAATTACTAACTAAATTCTACAAATGAAGTTGATTTGTTACAAACATAGTCTTAGATTATGTTAAATCCAAGTGATCTGCTAATGCAATTATGCCATATGCAAGCACTTTGTCTGATGATCATATATGCTGGTTATTCATCTCTTGGTGTTTGGTACTAGATTTTTTTCTATCTGAAGGCAACTTAATCAATAAAGGGCACTGAGATTATTTGGCATTTTATTTTTGACTTATGTACATGAAGATCTTTGAGGTTAATAAAGTCAAAATAAACTTAAAGGAAAATTTCTGGTTCGCGTAATTTTTTGTGGAAAATCATATTACTTGATTCTTTGTTACTGTTCATAGTGCTGTATTTCCTTTCTCAAATATAATGGAGGAATTTTGAAAATTAATGAAAATATCAGTATATATAAATAAACATTTCTTGGACTGAAATGAGACAGTTGCTCCCCACTGTCCCAACTGTAACTCTGTCCATCATGCTTTGTGTGACAATTTGGTATTTCACATAGAAGCAGTTACTTTAAGCTTGTAGTAGTAATAGTAGTAGTACTTGTTAAATTCAGGTTTTTTTTTTAAGCTCGTAGTAGTAGTACTAGTTGTTAAATTCAGGCTTTCTTTTGGGAATGTTTAAGGAAACATGAATGAAGTACCGGGATCTTCTAATCAGGGTTATTCATCCTTCATCAAAATATAGGATTAGATGCATGTATTGAAGTAAATTATACTTTTATGATTGAATTGTTTTACCGTTTTGTTCCCTTTACTTTACCCTCTTAATGTTTGTTTATAACAGGACGCTGGTGTTAGTGGATTAAACAGCAAAACACACATGAAAATAATGCTCAAGTGGATGAGGGGAAGAAAGATGCTGAAGCTATTCTGCAACCAAATTGGTTCCAACAAGAAATTTCTGCACTGTACTTTGCCGGAAGAACCTCAAAGTGACCAATCGAAAACTGCTTCTGAACTAAAACTGCAAACCAAGAAGCCCTTGACTAAGAAGAAGGGGAAGAAGCAAAGAAAATAAGATGAGTGGAGATCCGTTGCCATTGCTTTTCCTGTTCTTTGGAACTTGTGTGCTTCCTTTTGTACGGATGCTTCTTTGAGCTACCATTTCCCAGCATCAGCTTCAAAATAACTTAGGTATTAGGTTCTGAAGCCAGCCCGAATTCTCCTTACGAATTCTCCTTACAAGCATTTACCTAGGATTTATTCTGATATGGTTTGCGCTGAAATCGGATGATCTATAAAACTGTGTAAAGATTTTTCTCTGTTTGAATTTCTTAGAATGCAATGAAACAGTCTGCACATTTTACTAGATTTGATTATACCATGTTGGTGGTGTCTAGCAACATTTTGCAACCCTCTGGATCATACTAATTTGCCAATGTTTCATATGATAAATAAAAAAAAATATTGTTTTCTGGACCAGAGAAGAGTTTACTTTGTGATAGGACTAGATCATGTGGTAGTGCTTTGATTTATGCTTAAACCTGGAAGCTTGACCCATTATCTGGGCTGATCTATCCTGTCTGTTGCTAATTAGTTTTTACTTTTTTTGGCCCTCTGGTATTATTAAACTGAGAATAGTTTAGACTAATTTTTTTTTTAATTTAAATTATTTTATCATTTTTTTTCATTTAAACTGAGATTTGCTAATTAGTTCAAACTAGTTCACATTTAAACTCTCCGCAAAATCTCGAAACCATATAATACGTCAAACATTTTACGTAAAAAATGTGGTGGGATATGGTTCAATTTTTATTTGTTGATGTAATAACTTAAAATCATTATCCTCCTCCTTCACTCTATGTGATGGTAATAGTAAGGCTATAATAATAATTTGGTTCTTGATTTTTTAATTTTATTTAAATTAGCTCCTCAATTAATTTTAAATTAAATTTATTTTTTTACTTTTTAAAAAAATTTATTTAATATATACTGCAAATAAAAACTAACACTATTAATTTATAGTGGTATATGTGAAATTTGTTAACAAGTGATATACTTTTATTAATTTTATTATTATTTATAAAAATATGAATGTGAATTAGTTTTAACCGTTTCACAAATTTTTTTAAAAAAATTCTTAACCATCTTATTTATATAAAAAAAAAAATGTTCTAATTGTTGTCTAAACTTGCCTCCATATAAAGTCCTAATGTTGCTGCAAAATGTCTATCCCAAATAATAACCATGTTATCCAAATTTAAAAAAAAAAAAAAAAAAGAAAAAAATTGGTGTAAAAGGCTCTCCTAGAAAACAAAGATTTATATCTACATAGAGAGAGAGAGAGAGAGAGAGAGATTTGATATTCCAATTTATTTGGTTGAAATAAATAATAAATTAAATAAAAATATATAATAATAAAATAAATAATTATGATTATCATAATAATAATAATAATAATAACAATAAAATAATAAAATTTATTTTAAAAATAATTTTTTATTATTATAAAATAATTTATTAATATTATTATTATTGTAATTGTGTTTTATTTATTATTTATTTTAAATTTAAATTTGTTTATTTTGACAATTGTTTTGTGGGATTGAAATTTTTTTAAAAAAAGATGGATCATCATTTTCTCGGGTTCACTCAGAAACTCACACACATCCATACGTCAATGTTTGCCATAAATTCAGACGGGAATTCAATCCACACAACCTATTCTGTTATTGTTCCATTAGCAATTAGCATAAATCGATGCGGACATATGAGAAGGGTTCGTATTAGATTAGTTAATTAAGTGATTAACTAACTTAATTTTATATTATTCATTAAACTGTTTGTTGTTTACTATTTTACTTTTACTTTTACCTTTACCTCTTTACTTTGTGTGAATATAAATAATACACTTACAAATTATTCTCGATTATATATAGAAAACGTTATGCTCTTCGGTTTGCCTTTTATCTCTCTCTCTCTCTATCAGAGCTCCAGATCGTTACAATTCGTGGAAATTCTACATTTCGGAGAATCCAGAAATCGGTTCTACCAATTACAAGAAGCAAACCGTTTAAAACTATGGTAAAGCAGTTTTGACACTAGTCAAAATTTAAATTTTAGTTTATGCTGTATTTATCAATTTTATGTAATCAGACTCCATCAAGTTCCGGTTTGCTTCTCTATCTGCGGTATTGTACCATATGTTTAAGCCTCACACATTGTCTAATGTTTTCTTCAAGGTTTCGAGGGATTTTGCTGCCTCCACACAAAATTCATCTCTTACTGATCAATTCCTTGCATTGGTATGTATTTGAACAGGTTATCTTGGAAACATATTATGACTTCTTTCACACTAGTGAAAGAAAATGAAAAATGATTTTTGCAGCAACTTATTTTATTCCTATGTGCGGCAGATTAGTCAACCATGAGTTCTGAGATTGTAAAAGAAGACTGTGTAGGTTAGGCAGCAAGAGATTCATCTAGAGTTCTCTCCCCTTTAAATTCAATCGCAGGTGCCTTTAAATCCTAAACACTTTGGACAATCAACTATATCCTCTTTGTTATCTTTGTTCTTATTTGAGCACTTTCATTCTTCCTAATTTGTCGATTTCTATAATTATATATTGGTCATATATATTCTTTAGTCATGTTAAGCTTTGAGCTTCGTCCCACAGTTTGAATATAAATATGGCAAGAGATAGTATTATACTTCTAAATATATCACTGCAACTGATTGTATCATACTCTCATATATATCATGATCAAATTGACCTTGTTGTTAAGCTTCAGAATCATCCACAGATTTTGTTTTCCATTTAATCAGCATACTTGAATTGTCCCGTTAATCTGGTATGATTATAAATGTGTACATACATGGTATTCCCATTGTGTTCCTCTTGTTAATTTTAGGCTAAAACACCATGTTATAAAAAGGGCAATGTCAGGTTATGTATTTGAAAATAGATGACCAAGAAAATGGAGCACCATATATTTTTGTATTGATTAAAAGCAAGTATGTAGTTGTTAAATGATCTTGAACTTTTAAAATATAATCTTATCATCTACTGCCTAAAACTCATTTAGGATGTTTGAAAGTGATGATATATCATTAGTAATAACCCATTGTGGAGTTTGCTATGCTGATGTTGTCTGGACAATAAATAAACATGGAGATTCAAAGTATCCAGTGGTTCCTGGGTATGTGGCCTAAATCCATGTTGCAAATAATTCAAAATGATGTCTTGTACTAACATTGATATGGTGATTTGCAAGCAGACATGAGATTGTTGGAATTGTGAAGGAGGTTTGCTCGAGTGTTAAACGCTTCAAAGTTGGTGATCATGTAGGAATAGGAACTTATATCAACTCATGTAGAGATTGTGATTACTGTAATAATGGGTTGGAGGTTGATTGTGTAAAAGGGTCAGTTCCCACTTTCAATGGCATTGATGTAGATGGTACTGTCATAAAAGGAGGATACTCTAGTTTTATTGTCGTCCATGAAAGGCAGGTGCTTTCAGATCATTTGTTGTGTTGCTTGTGTCGTTATCTTTTCATACTAAATCTTTTAGAGAATTGATTAACTTCATTGGTAATTAAATTGATGGCAGCAATGGCTGACCATATGGTTTTCTAAATTCTTTGTCTTTCTGCTGTAAAATATTAAGCTAGCATTCATAGCTGAACAAGAATTCTTGCAAATTGATCAGTGATGAGTGCTCATGATGAAGGTTGTTTGTGCATTCTGTGCCTATAATTTTACAGTTTCTATGGACATTCTAGGTTCGAGACCACTTAGGTATCTAAGGAATTTCATAATAGAGTTCATTTTGTTAGATCAAACCATCTGGGAGGGATCAATTACTTATTAATGTACTCAGAGTGTGTGTTTCAAGTATAAATGTCATATACAACATGTTAAATGACGAATCATTCCCTTGTAGATTCAGATGATAGCAAAACTATTTGATTGTCTTTAAACCATAAGATATTGACATTCCCTAAAGTTAATATAAGAGAAGCTAAATAATGTCTTACACTACTTGGTAGGGAAAACTTATAGTAAATTCAAAAAGTAAGGCTTCGATATTATATATTTTGACTTAACTTTTTGAGAGTATTGATACTTTAGGTGATGTTGAAGAAACATGTTTAGTGCATTAGTAATGTTAACAATGTTAGTTTATCAACAGATACCTGTTGACTATCCATTGGCTTCAGTAACACATTTGTTTTGTGCTGGAATTACTATTTACGCCCCAATGATGCGGTATAAGATAAACCAATCTAGCAAGTCCCTTGACATGATAGGGCTTGGTGGTCTTGGTCACATTGCAGTGAAATTTGGAAAGGCTTTTAGATTGGAAGTAACAGTTTTTAGCACAAGCATATCCAAGAAAGAGGAAGCCCTGAATTTACTTGGTGCTGATAGATTTGTTCTAGCATCTGACACAGAGCATATTATGGTGGAAACAATTTGCTATTTGAAATCATGTTTTTTCGTTTCAGCATATTTGAAAATGATGACTCATCCTTTTCAAAATTGACAAATTACATGCAGGGCCTCATTAAGTCGCTGGACTTTATCATTGATATAGCCTCTGGCGATCACCTATTTGATCAATACATGTTGCTCTTGAAGATTGCTGGTGTTTACATCCTGGTGGGGTTCCCAAGTGAAGTCAAATTCAGTCATGCAAGCCTTATTCTGGGTAATTTGGTGATATTTATATTCTGAACAAATGTCTAAATGTCATCATATAACTTTCAATCAAGAATATGCTTAGTGGTGAATTAAATGCTTTAATGTTCTCTTTTGACAGGCATGAGAACCTTTTCTAGTAGTGTTATTGGAGGTTTATATTTAACCCAAGAAATTATTGACTTTTGTGCTGCTCATAAAATTTACCCACATATAGAGATAATTCCCATCCAGCAAGCCAACGAAGCTCTTGAAAGGTTAATAAAAATGGATGTGAAGTACGAATTCGTGATTGATGTTGAGAATTTCCTAAAATGATTCCAATGTCATTGAAGCAAAGGTGAAACTATAATCTTGGGTATCTTATGCTTTCATAATCCACATATTGGAGCAAAAATTACAAACTTGGTAAAGATTATTGATATACTTATATGCAAGACAAAATTACCTTCATGGATTTTGTTGGAGTAGCCCGTAGTTGAACTTTTCTTCCTTCCAATTATAATTTATTCTTTTTCCTATACATGCTTGTTTGCAGGTGGAGAAATGTCATTTTGGTCTATTCTTGTTTTAAGGAGATCTTATTTCCAAAAATCATATATTACCTAGATGGATATCATATAAAGTACTTGCACTGCGGGTGTGCTTCACCAGTATTTGGTTTTTGCATTAATATGTAGATTTTTCTGTCCCGCCCATCATAGTAACTATCTCCTCCTCACAGGCACATAGACAAAGCCAATAATAATGAATGACCTTTTGCCTACTAGTTTGTTGGCATTATTATCGGAGTTGTTATTTGCTAAACTATTACAAACTAAATACTATTAGTAGAAAGGTCAGTGTGGTGATAAAAAGACAAATACCTAATAAAGTTAAATTTGAATTGAGATATATTAGGTAACGAATATGCGACCATCCTAATCTAGTAGTCATAGAACTTAGATAAATAAGCAAATTGTGATATTGGGTTATATTTTGTGAATGACATTGATGTCTAAATTTGTTTAGGTCAGAATGTCATTACAAATATACACATATATATATATATTATACGTCATTTGTTATCAATTATTCTTTAGCTGGATAATTGGTGCTTTGGTAATTCTTTATGAAGGTAAGAATTTTAGTTGAGTTAAATATCATACGTTATCATTAAGAGGTTATGTTATGTTATTTTTAGTATAAAGTTACCACTTAATTAATTATGAAGTGTTAGATGTCTTTTTCTCCATGTGAAACCTGTTGTGTACTAATGGATGCCATATATGGCTTATGACTATCATCTATGGTCAAGTGACACTCATGGGTCCTGATTACTTTTTGGAAGTAATATTCTTTTTCGACGAGACTAAGATTTAGCCACAGGTGAAAGCAAAATGTTGAATTGTAATATTGTAAAAATAGTGTCTTGTTATTTTTGTACTTAAGAACCCAAGTGTATAGAAGGTGAACAGTTTTTTATTTGTTTTATAACTAACATAAGTTCTTATGAATAGAGATATTAAGATGAATAAGCAAGCAACTTGAGTTTTTACTAGATAGTTCTGATGCTTAAATCAATGTGAGGGAAATAAAGCCTAAGGAACCTCCAGTTTTAGTATGTATGATTTAAGGTGATTGTAATTGATGGATTTAATTGATCTCCTCCTTAATAATTCTTTTTGATGACTAAGATAGTAAATCTAAATTAGTATGTCTTTATAATTGTTTGAAATTAATAGATCTTCATTTACCATCATATGCTGCCATGTATTATCGATTGTACATGTTACTTACTATCTTTGTGATTAAATTTTTGCTACATGTGTGCTGTATTTGATTTTAAGTGTTTGCCACTTGTTATTTGGTGGCCACCTATTATTTCATTATTTCCTGTATATAAGAGAGAATTTGATTTTTGTCAAAATAATTAAGTTTAACATTCTTTAAATTTAAAAACGAATTTCAAATTATGTAGTAACCAATTAAAAACTCACTTTACAATCAAATACTTAAATTTAATATTTATTTCGTGGCCTAACATTTCAATAAATATGCGGTTCTTTCAATCATAAAACTTTAGTAATTGTATAGATAATATGTTAACACCTTTGACATGTGACATAATTGGTTATTAAATTTATTATGCAAGTTTGATCATTAAAATTGATATTCTTTCGCTTTTAAATAAAAATAAATTTCAAATATTAAATTAATTAATTAATATTAATTTATAGTAAAAATTAGGTTAAATGCCTCTGTATTTAACTACTATTTGAATAAATATGCAAATGAGGCTTTGAGGTTGTATTGTGTTCGTTGAATGATAGGTCTTCAATGTTTGCTACCACTATTTGGTTTATTTGGAGAAGAAGTGAGTTTGTGTGTGGTGCGGTGAGATGTTCACGACCCCCTTTAGTTTAGGCATCAGGTCACGTGTTATGGAGTTGGTAGCCCTAAAGTGAGGTGGTCAATATTCTTGACTAGTTGGTTTAAGCTTAATACGGATGAGTCGATCAAGAGTGATATTAGAAAGGTCACAAATAGAGGTCCCATTTATAACAACCATAGACATTAAATCACAGGTTTTATATATAACATATAGCATTCGAGTTCATTATTGTTTTGGAGGGTCTCAATGTAGTATGGGATAAAGGAACCATAAAACTTACTCTTGAGTTTAGCTCTTTTACACTTATGTAGATCATTCATGACCTTAATAAGATTGATCATTATATATTTATAATTGAAAACTATATGTAGAACCTTTTTATTTTTGACTAAGCGATTCACATTTTTTAAATATTTAAAAAGACAAATGTATGAATCAATCGACTTATTAAATGCGTACATCACTGCATTGAAGGGTTTGTTTCCTCACACCCATAGTTTTTTTTTTTTTACTCTTTTCCTTATAGCAAGCAAATAAATAAATAAACAATAGATTTCAATAGTTATGTACTTATTATCATTAACATTATGTCTTTATAATGAGTATGATCATTATAAATAATTACATTAACATAACACTTGTACATTGATATGTCAACTTAAATTGAGTCATCATGCATAAAAAAATAACATTCCACTCATACTTATAAAAAATTAAACAATAATTTAATTAGAATTGAAGTAATTTGAGTCATCATACATATATATAGTGTTAATAATGTTAAGTTTGTCATTACTATTGAATATTTTTTGAATACAATTAAATATGTTATACTATTATTTAAATGTAATTAAATGTGTTAAATCAATTAATTAAACACACTATAAAAATTCTGATCCCTCTATTATATATTCGTGTAAAAAACAGATATTTAGTTTAATATTTGGCCAAGATAATTACGCATTAATTTAAATAAATGAACACTATAATTTAATTATATTTATAAATAAATTAAAAAAAAGAACAATTTTTAAATGAATATAATATTTAAAATAAACAATGTTGCTTTAAAATATTATCTAGAAGCGCTATAATAATTTACTAATTAATTACATTTGGAGAAAAATAGTGTCTAAGATATATTTGTAATAATCATTCTTTCAATTATTCAAGTGTTTAATTTAAAGTTTTAACAAAATAATATAGAAATTTATAACAGAATTTTTCCATTTTTGTTAAAAGATTTTAAATAAAATTTAGAAATTATTTTTATTAAATTCATTTATCATTAATTTCATTACTCCCAAAAAGTCATAACAACACGAGGAACCACCGAGTCTGGCGATTGGGAACGAAGAGCCGCATTAACCCTAAGTAGTGAGCACGGCTTAAATTCGACGCTAATCGGACTTAAAACCGACGCTACGCGGCCAAGCTATTCCAGCCTTAAATAGTCCAAGCGTGCTATTTGTCCATTTATCTCATCTCATCAGTCGTCCGTCTCGTTCCGCTTTTTCTCTCTGAGACTCCCAAATCTCAACTCTTAAACTGCATTTCTCTGTCGTCTCTATCGGTCTCTCCGTCTTCGTCCTTCAGTTCCTCTCCTCAGCCGGATTCCGAAGTCGATTTTACAAAGCCGGGACGCGCAAGCTTGCTTATCCGATACGCAGAGGAAAAGGTATCACCGCCTCGCGATCTGAGGTCTTTCACTATGACTGTATAGTTACGCCGTTCATTCAGGAATCTCAATCGGTTCTCGATTTGCTCGAGTTAAAACAGGTAATAGCCGATTCTTTAATGCGTAATTTTGACTGGATTTTTAACGAAATGAGAGGATTGGGGTTTGTCGAATCAAAAGAGCTATTGAGACTCATCCTCTTCACTATTAAACTAATCGAATGCGATTAAGGTCTACTTATCATTGATTATTGTGTCACTTGTGCTCATTCGTGAGCAACTCTTTGGTATCAGCTTTATCTAATTGTTTTTAGCCATTTTAGTTCTTATATTTGAAGTTAAATATGCGAGGATAGGAGTCTATGTTTAGTTATTGGATTTTTGTAATTGAGATCAACATAGCTAGTCTTTAATTACTGTGTCTTATAGCGCACTTTTGGAATATAGAAAAAATGGGACCATAAACTAGCTTACAGTTTTTGAAGTCTATCTTTATTCTAAGGAGAATAAAGGTGTTAGTGATTGTCTCAAGGAGTGATGTATTTGGTGAGTCTGGGTATTGAGCCAAGGTTTGTAAAATTTTTTCATTATGAAATGCATAACAGGCACCCGTGCTTGCTGATATAAGGGTGAAATTCAGTAACATATTCTGCAGAGTCTCTAGTGATGATGATCTAAAAGCTGATTGTCTCAAGGAGCGGTACTGCCATTGCAGTGGAAATTTCTTTGGTCTGTTTCTGTTTATAAGGAATGGGATTATCTTCCCGAAAGAGGAGAAGTGAATGATGTTGGCAAAATTTTCATTGAAACAATATTAGCTTTGGATATATTAGACGAGAGTTTCTAGTGACGATGATGACCTAAAAGCTGATTGCCTTGAGGAGCAGTTTTGCCATTACTGTGGTGATTTCTTCAGGCCACTTCTGTTTTTAAGGAATTAGAGTATTTTGCAAAAGAGGAGAAATGAATGGTGGTGGAAAAATTTTCATGAAACAATATTAGATTTTTGAATGTATAGTTGTGAGTTTTAAGTCGATCTTCTCGAGTAATATTGCATATGCTTTTTAGCATATTTTATGTTTTTATTTTTTTTTTTCAATTTGTATTTTTTTAATCTCATTTTATGTTTTTTAGCACATTACATCATCAGAACCGCTATTGTGAACCTGATGATGCAATCTATATTAAATTCTTTTGCATCCGTAGTTCATGCGATATGGGTCGTCAATCTTGGAGATTCCTATTCAATTATATAATTCAATTGAATTTCTGCTGAATTTTTGTAAAACTATGAAAATGGATTGAAACAATAGAGGAAAACGTGTGCCTGTGCCAATGAGATTTGAAAGAGCAGATGGGAAAGAGCCTCTTTATCAAG
>NW_019014655.1:886257-902421 GCF_000150535.2 Carica papaya | reverse complement strand
TCTTTTAATTCAAATAGAAGTAGCCTCTTTCAATAATCAATATAATTTACTTCAGCATATTACTATTAGATATAAAGTGATAACCAATATTAAGCCTGAAGTGGTTCGCAATGTGTGACTAAGCGTACTTGCTTCCTCTTCCCATGTAAATTTAGGTAAGTAGCATATATCTTTCTTATACCTGTGCCCTGGCCTGGATGTACCTTATTCTAATGACTATACCATCATAATTCTCTTAAATGGATAGGCAGGATTTTTTTTTTTTTGGAGAATAATATTAAATTTATATGTAATTACTGGAAATAGTATTCTCGGAAAATAATTTCCTGAAACGGTATTTATGATGCATCCATAAAAGAATATGAATTTTGGTTTTTGAGCTTGTGATTTTGTTAATAAAGAAAAATGATTTGCTATGTAAACCTTCTCATTCAGTTTCCTTGTTTAATGATTCTTTTATATTCATGAAAGTTATTATTTTTTTTTTCAATTTCTCTGCATTCAAGTGGAATTGACTTTTTAGTTTTCTGGAATTAATTATCAGTTGAAGTTCACTTGTATATTTTTCTTTTATCTGATGTGTGCTTCCATTTCTTCAGTTGGGAATCTAGAACTGGATGCTGTTTCTGGAGTAAAGAATTAATTAGAAAGATGTTTGGATCATCTAATCGTAAGGGCCTATTCTACTTCCTTTAGCTTCCATTCATTTTCATTTCCTTTAAATATCATATCTTAAGTTCATTGAGGTTGTTTTTCTATTTACCATTTTTTTTTTCTTATTCTGTTTGAATGGTAAGGAGTCCTTAAATTCTTAGCATCTCTTTCAATTTATAGGTTGAGTAAACAATGGTGTTTGTTTCCATTTTTAACTAGTGGAAACGTACCTTTGATTTTTTTGAAATTTTCTGTGCATGGGGGCATCTGTAGTAGAATTGTATCACAAATTCCCTTTATTTTTGTTTCCAGCATCTCTACGTCTGCTATTTTCCTGGATTTTTCCTTTACTTCTCCTTTTGCTTTAATGCCAATTTCCCTATCCTCTTTGTTTGTTTGTTTGTTTATTTTGTAGTCCATGGATTTTGTTTTTTGTTCTAATGCATATGCACCCTCAAATTCATTCCCTTAAACCTGTTCTCTTTCTCTCGATTTTCTCTTGTTGTATCATGTTGTTGGCTATCCATTGAACTTCTGCCAGCGTGACTGAACCATCCTTGCTTACATCTTTTTTGTTAATTCTATGGATGTGGAATGATAGTAGCTAGTCTAATTCAGTTGACATATTTGGTTATGATATTTCCACTAGGATTAAATTGGACTTTTATCAGTTGATTGTCCATGTTTTTGGTCAATATCAGCCTTGGTATGGCCTTTTACCTATTAAGATTTCATCTGTGGCCCACCTCTATTTTTTTTGCCTTTTCTTTGTTGATTAGTTTGTTTAATGTATGGGATTCGTTTTTGGTAACTAAAATTAACATAATTCTGTTTGTATTTGGTTGAAAGTATTGAGCTCTTATCAGGCAACAGTTGTTTTTTGGTTACCATCAATGCGGATATGGCCTTTTTTTTTAATATGATCTCGTTTGTGATCTGTCTCTATCTATTTGCTTTTCCTTAGTTGATTAATAGTTGTTTTCTGTTAATTGTGTGGAATCTTTTGGTAACTTAAACTGATAACTTGAAATGCATTGAATAGCGTTTGGGCAGTCATCTACTAGCCCGTTCGGGTCTCAAACAGTCTTTGGTCAGACTAATGCTAGTAACAATCCTTTTGCCCCTAAACCGTTTGGTAGTACATCTCCTTTCGGCGCACAAACAGGTACTTCAATGTTTGGGGGCACTTCAACTGGTGTGTTTGGCGCTGCTCAATCCTCTTCACCTTTTTCTTCCACAACAGCCTTTGGGGCTTCATCGTCACCAGCTTTTGGAAGTTCCATGCCCTCGTTTGGAGCATCTTCAACTCCTGCTTTTGGCGCTTCATCTTCGTCATTTGGTGGTGAGTGTCCCAATGGATTTTTTGTATTATTTATTTATTTTTGTTTTATTTTTTTCTTAACTGAACACTACCTGATTGTTTGACTTGTCAAGTTCTTGAAGAAGACATATGGGCTATGTGTAATTGGTTATTGATAGATTGAGATATTTTGAGTTTGCTAGTTGTCACATATGACTCAGGACCTGATGATTGAGTTCTTCTCAGATGTCTTGTATTTTAGTTGCAATTGGTGCATTTCTATCCATGGGAGAGTTTTTTGTATTGGAATCACTTTCCTGAGGAAATTCACTGATTAAGATTTTAATTTTTCTCTTTTTTTCATCCTTCTCTATTACATTTTCCCCATTCCTCTTTTCTTTTGGTTAATTATAATACTGTTTCTTGCTTGTTTATCCTCCTTCCCCATTGAGGTTATATCTTTCTTAAGTGATCATATTCCCTTTTTGTGCAAGTATTCTTCCGCCGTATTGTTCTCGTATAGATGTAGTTCCTCTGGAAATATAGTTACATTTATGCTTGCTTCTATCTATATAATTATAGTAATCTTATTTGGCTTATTTTTTTGGTAAACTTTTGTCTATTCTTCTTTTTCGAATACATAGGCTCATCTGTTTTTGGTCAAAAGCCTGGTTTTGGTTTTGGGGCAACAACTCAATCAAGTCCTTTTGGAAGTACAACTCAGCAATCACAACCTGGATTTGGAAGCAGTATATTTGGTTCTTCCACACCTTTTGGTGCATCAAGTCAGCCTGCATTTGGTACTACAAGCACTCCAGCATTCGGTGCTACAAGCACTCCAGCATTCGGTGCTACAAGCACTCCAGCATTCGGGGCTGCAAGCACCTCTGCGTTCGGTGCTACAAGTACACCTGCCTTTGGTGCTACAAGCACACCTGCATTTGGCTCAACACCGAGCCCAGGATTTGGTAGTACAGGAACTGGATTTGGTGTGTCAAGTACCCCTGTTTTTGGATCTGGGGGTGCATTTGGTGCTTCAAGCATCGCTGCATTTGGTGCAGCAAGTACTTCTGCTTTTGGGGTGTCAAGTGCTCCTGCTTTTGGGGCTTCAACCACGTCTGTTTTTGGGGCTTCAAGTACGCCTGCTTTTGGAGCATCCAGCACTCCATCCTTTAGCTTTGGCTCTGCTCCAGCTTTTGGCCAGTCAACTTCATCCTTTGGCGGCAGCATGTTTGGATCCACATCCTCTCCTTTTGGTGCTCAGAGTTCTCCTTTTGGTGAGTTATCATATTTTTCTGATTCCCTCAATAGCATGGGCTAAAGCAGATTTTGTGATAAATATTCTGGTTTTTTATTATAAGAAACCAGTTTAGCTTCTACCTCTTATTTAAATTCATCATTCTTTGAATATGTATGCCTATTTTACCTGTCTCGCAGGAGCTCAAGCTACAACACCAACATTTGGGAGCAGCGGCTTTGGACAATCAGGTTTTGGGGGTCAACGTGGAGGAAGTAGGGTAGCCCCTTACACACCTACAACTGAGGCAGATAGCGGTAGTGGTACACAGCCTGCTGGGAAGTTGGAGTCAATATCAGCCATGCCTGTCTACAAAGATAAAAGCCATGAGGAGTTGAGGTGGGAGGATTATCAGCAGGGAGATAAAGGTATTTTTTGGTGAATATTTCTTAAATTGCAGAAGCTAATGTTACTTGTTGCTATATGCATGACATTACTAATTCTGTAAGTAATTTCCTTTTCAGGTGGACCACTCCCTGCTGGCCAGTCTCCGGCTGGAGTTGGCTTCGGTACATCAACTGCTCAGGCAAATCCTTTTGCTCCTTCACCAGCATTTGGTCAGTCATCACCAAGTCCTTTTACAAGCTCAACATCTTCAAATCCATTTGCTCCAAAAACTCCAGGTTTTGGTAGCTCAGGTTTTGGGACCTCAACCACTCCTGCATTCGGTTCATCACCTTTTGGTGCAACATCGTCATCAAACTTATTTGGATCAACTTCATCAACAACTACATCGCTATTTGGATCTACTCCTGCATTTGGAGGAAGTTCATCTATTTTTGGTTCATCAAGCTCACCTGTATTTGGGTCTTCTCCATCTCTTTTTGGTTCTGCTGCAAGTCAAGGGACAGCTCCAGCATTTGGTTCTGGCATGGGTTTTGGTACTAGTCAGACATCTCCTCTGTTCAATTCAACTGTTCCTTCAATTGGGCAGACAGCATCTGGTTTCGGACAGGTTACTTCGTCCTTTGGACAGGGTTCTACTCCTTCATTTGGTCAGTCCAGTATCTTCAATACACCTTCTACCGGGTTTGGTGGGTTATTCACAAGCTCATCAACAGTTAACACTTCTAGCAGCCCAATTTTTGGTCAAACAGCAGTAAGTTACTTCTTTTTCCATTTTATTCTATCCAATGTACTTCTCAACCCAAAAAAGGATAAAACAATATACTGAAGCTTCTTGCATAAATCTCTTATTTTTTTCAAGGATGTATATTTTCCTTTCTGACATTATCATGACCTACTTTTTTACGATCTTAATATGCAACTCTTTTTTGATGTTTTCTTTGAGAAAATGTTCATTTTTCTAAAAGAAAAAGAGAGAAAATCCATTGGTATGTCACCAAAGGGGTGCCACCATGTACAAAAGTTTTATAAAGAATCAAATGCAAGATTAGTAAAGTCAGAAAAAATCAGCATCATGCTGGATAGGGTGAGCCGTATAAAGGTTCTGAATAATGGTTGTGGATACATGCAAAAGAGGGATGTGGAATCCTGGAAGACTCCTTTTTTTTTTAATTTATTGTGCACGTGCATGTTGATTCACTACTAGCCTTGTTTTAAATTTCTCTGATGTTTGTCCTCTGCTTATCTAGGCCTCTGTTTCTACACCTTTTCAGCCAGGCCAGCCTGCTCAGGCCACTAGCACGTTTGGCTTTGGCAACTTTGGTCAGACACAAGCAGGTATGCTGCTGTCCTTCTTTCTAATATGTTTCTTAATTTTTCAACATGATGATACTGACTTTCTAAAATTACCACCTTTGTAGCAAGTGGAAGTGGCTTTGGCGGTGGATTGGGCATTTTTGGTCAAAGCAACATTGGACAAATGTATGTCTTGTATTCTTTGGTTACTACTCGTTATTGTTTGTGTATCAATGTGTTGTGCAGACCTTATACATATACTATTTTTATTTAAATTTAAAACAAAAATACTTTTTTTTTGTTTTTTAATTGCTTTTAATATTCCTCTTACAGGCCAGCTGCACAGAGCGCTGCTGCTGTACAACCGGTTGTTGTTACAAATCCATTTGGGACGCTTCCTGTTATGCCTCAAATGTCGATTGGTCGAACTGGAATGTCGCCATCAATACAATATGGAATTTCTAATATGCCTGTAAATGACTTTCTTGACTTTCATTTTAGTTTATAATTGAGGTTCTTTGGGCCTGCTAGTATGCATGCTGTTGTTACTGTTTTTATAGTAGTTTTTCTGGAAGCTATATGGGATAATGCAGTTAATAATGTATATAGGACAATACGAGAGTTTGAAGACAAAACTTATGAAAATTTTATTAAGAAGCAAACTAGGAGTGAAATGACTTTCTTGTCTTTTATTTTAGTTATAATGGAGTTTCTCTGGGCCTGCTAGCATGAATGTTGTTATTACTGTTTTTGTAATAGTTTTTCTGGAAGCTATATTGGATAATGCATTTAACTATGTGATGTAGGACAACAAGAGAGCTTGAGGACAAAACTTAGGGAAATTTTTATTAAGAAGCAAATTAGGAGAACTCGGATCTCAATAGTCAAATAATATTTCAATATTTAATTATTAATCACTAATAGTCTACCTAATAACTAAACTAAGTATTTCATTTATGAGCACCAAATACATCAAGTATAGGACATCTAGGAAATAGAAAAATAAATATTTCAATTTTTTTTTTCTTGTAAAACTTCCCAAAACTTATAAGAGGAAATTAAATTTTTTCATTTCTTTTCAATAATTTCTTTATGTTCCTCATCTCCTACTACTGAAATATGTTCACTTTAGGAACTTCCTATTTTTAATCACTAAGATTCATTTGTTTCCAATTTTTTTTAACTTCTTTTTTAATCTCAGGTTGTCGACAAACCTGCTCCTGTTAGAATATCATCTTTATTGACTTCTCGACACATTTCGCAAAGGCGAATCAGGTTGCCTGCAAGGAAGTATCGTCCTAATGATGGTCCAAAGGTTTGAAATGATAATTACTCTGTAAATTGTGTTGGGTTACGAGATATTTTAGTTTAGTGCCTCTTATTAATATTATTTTTTCCCAATACATAAGCTTATCTTTTGATTGCTATACAGGTTCCATTTTTTGATGATGATGAAGAGACACCCAGCACTCCCAAGGCAGATGCTCTTTTTATTCCAAGGGAAAACCCAAGAGCTCTGGTGATTCGTCCAACAGAACAGTGGCCTTCAAGAGCTAGTGCAGAAAAATCATCTCCGTTGAAGGACACTACCCTGGTGCATGAAAACGGTACGGTTTGGTTACATTTTGTGCCACCTAACAAACCTTAGTTTGATTAGGAGATTTAACTGAAATAATTATTTTCCCTTAAACCTTGTTGAATTTGCTATTGGTCCGTTTTAATATCATATTGTTAGTTCCTGGGAAGATAGTCACCATCTCCCCTGTTGCTCTCCTATTGCAGCAGTTCCATCTGAAATTTCAAGTAGCCCATTATGGTGTTACATTTGTTAGCATGATCGAACTCTTGCTTACTGGCGTGCTGACCTTTTTAGAGCATGATTTTTGTTTCAGGTAAAATTTCTGAAAATGGATCTGCTGCTGGCAACAAAGACAGTAAGTACTTGTAGCTCCATGTTGGTTCTTTTGATTCTCACATTGCGCAATCTAATTTTCTGGTTGTGTTACTCATAATTCTGGTTTCTTTTATGATAAAAATCACGTGTATTTCTGTCTTTAAAAAATCACATGTAATTCTGGAACCCATTGATTTGGTTTGGATCATAGAGTGAATACAGAATCAAAGGGAATGACTGTCTAATTGTCTATTATCAAGTGATAATTTATTTATTTGGAGTTTGTTTGACATTTTTATTCTAAAAGGTATTTTTATCAGTATTAACTATTAAAGAAGTCAGTTTTTTCTCAAAGTACTTGGATCTGTAAAAAAACACCATTCGACCTTTGCCATCGTTGCTTACCCAAAACTTGTTTGATTTTGTTATAATGAGTAGCAATTTCTTTCTGTTAGCAAGTTTGAATTTCAGCTGAATTTGGCCTTTTGGGAGGATTTCAATGTATACTTGCATGTTTTTCTTTGATAAATTTTTCCTGAACCTGCAATATTTGCAGAACATCCAGTTGAAGATGGTGCTGTCGCTTTTGTTCATCCCATCAAAATGAATCAAAAGCTTAATGGTGTTCATGATGATCATCCTCCTCAGAAAGAAAATTCATACATGACTCTTAGCGGCCACAGAGCAGGTGAAGCTGCTATAGTGTACGAACATGGGGCTGACATCGAGGCCCTGATGCCAAAGCTCCGACGCTCTGATTACTATACAGAACCTAAAATCCAAGAACTTGCAGCCAAGGAAAGGGCTGAGCCGGGATTCTGTCGCCGTGTTAGTGACTTTGTAGTTGGACGTCATGGCTATGGGAGCATCAAATTCACTGGTGATACAGATGTGCGAAGGCTCGATCTGGAATCTCTGGTGCAATTTAACAACCGTGAGGTAATTGTTTATATGGATGACAGCAAGAAGCCCCCTGTCGGACAAGGTCTTAACAAGCCTGCCGAAGTAACTCTACTTAACATAAAGTGTTTTGATAAGAAGACCGGACAACAATACACAGAAGGACCAAAAGTTGAAAAATACAAGGAGATGCTTAAGAGGAAGGCTGAGGAACAAGGCGCTGAGTATGTGTCCTATGATCCCATCAAAGGAGAATGGAAGTTCAGAGTCAAGCATTTCAGTAAGTACAAGGTGGATGATGATGGTGATGACAGTGATGAGGATCTTGAATGTTGCATTGGGCTTTGTTGAGGTGAAGAAAGATGTAGCACATGCATTCAGCGACCTTCCTGATTGGTGGAAAAGACTTGTTGTATGGAAGGGTTTTGTTCCGATGGGAAGGTTTCTGTTCTGTTTTGTACAGATATGATGATTGTGTTGTGGGATGCCAATGTTGGCTCTGTATTAGGGTGGTTTGTTCTGCCGTTGATTCTATTTTTTTTTTTTTTTTCTGTTTTTTTTTTTTCCAGCCAAATCCTTCTTTTCTTTTGACAGTTTGTTTGGTTTCTGTTCTTTTTCACTTATTTTGTAGAATTCAGTTCCCATTTTTCTGGTACTGTGTTGTTAGATTGGGCGTCAAGTTCTGTGGGAATCTGCATTTGTAGCTGAAACGTCACTTCCCTTTTTATTGTATTGTCAAATCCAAATTGGGTACAATCTCTTAATCTTTATAATGGTGGATCAGACATTTTCTTTTTTTGGGAACCAAATGGCTTTATTTTCTTTTTGGTTCTACTTGTTTGTTGTTTGATCTCGTGTACAATAACAGAACCGCACTTAAATCTTGCGATGGGTTTCACCTCCAGGTCAACATTTGGCCGGAGATGCTATCTTGTACTGAGGTAGGAAAACTATGCATCTTTTTAGTGTTTTGTTGTTGGGGAAAATTATAAGGTAAACCTTAATGGTTATCATGTCCTCTTTTACATGACATGACGTGACATATATATATACACACACACGCACACACACTCACCTCTTCGGGTGATGTATGGTACAAGTGTTCTTTGCTATTTGTGTTTATATCTTTAATGAAGAGAATTCCCATGTTATATATTATATGATATATCCATAATAATCGAATTATGTATAAGTTACTTGGATGAATTTTATAATACTGTCGAAGTTGTTCATTTTTCAAATATATTTGTGGAGGTACAAATTAAAAATGACAACTTTTTCTAAAAAAGCAGCATTCATTTTTAAATTTATCATGCACCAAGAAATTCCTAATGACTAATATACATTCTTTTAGGCTACAACAGCATAGAAGCAATTAAAACCCAGAAAAAGGAAAAAGAAATCGACAATTCAGCACCAGTGGATATCAAAATGTGAACATGAGCAATGGCCACTTGGCGAGAAGCGACAGTGCACGTGCGCACGTGACATATCAACGTCATGGCTGACAATAACCTTCTCTGTGAGCCAATCCATGGTTAGCCTGGGGATCTGTTTAATTCTTTTATAATTAAATTAATTCTGGGTTTACTGTCATTTTCTCGCGCAGGCCGAAACGCACACAGAGAATGTTCATTAATTATTGTAAAAAAATTCACTCACGACGTACGATTATAATATTTACAGTTTTCGATAAATTACTATTTTCATTTAATTATTTAATATATATAAATCGGCTAAGTTCAACATTTCAACCTTAAATTTTTCGTATGTTAACAGATTAATAATCAAAATATTTAATTGAAATTAACTTTAAGGTAGAGAGTTATTTTAATTTTAAATTTTATTCTATTTCTACATATTGTTAGTTTTATGAAAGTAGAATTTGAAGCAAAATAGATGTTACTGTATTTTAAATTAATTTTTATACTGAGATTAAATTCTTTTATAATTTAATTTATTCGTATTAAATTTAAAAAGTTTTAAAAAATTACCGTATAATCTCCAATAAAACAAATATTAGAAAAAAAAATTTATTTAAAAAAAAAGAAAAAATAAAACAATTTTTATCAAAATTCCTCCTTTCATTTCTCCGTTTAAAAATATTATATATCTATTTAAAGAGGTAAAATTTTCCTTTAAACCCTGAAACTACCAGACTTGTTCTTTACTTCGGTGGTGGTGGTTGGCCCCTGCCGAGTCCCTAGTCAGGCCCTCTTTTGTTTCTGTGCTTCTTCGTCTTCAATAATTCACAGACGCGGAGGTCGGAGGTACTTTTTTCGAATTTCAATGTTCACTTTACATGGAACTTCTTTTTTGCTTTGCTGTATTGCTTGGTTTCCATATTCAAGTAGAGTGTAATTGATCTTATTCACTCTTTCAATTCGCAACTTCATGTTTCTTCCTCGTGCGTCTATGTCTTGTTTCTTTTCTTCCCACTGGTTTTGTGCTTTCGCTGATTGGTTGCTCAAATTTACGCGTCGATTCCGGCGTTTCTGCTCTAATTAAACCTCCAAAATAGCTTTTAGAGCTCGTAACCGCAAGGCCGTTTCTAGGGTTTTCACTTGCTCAATCTGTGCTGTTGCAGAAACTAAGGACCTAAAGGATTTATGGCAACTAATGAAGTTGGTAGTCAAATGAAGAATGAGGAGTCTCCCGGGAACGCCGCCGCAGGTGCCGACCTTGACCTTGAAGCGGGGCAGAGCGATAAGAGAGCAGAGGAAGGGGATTCTACCGGCGGCACCCCCAACCCCGCATTGGTTGCTGTTGTAGTCTCCAATCCAGGTCCTGAAAAGCTTCTGAATGCTGTGAATTCTGGTAAAGAGGAGTTAGAACTGCCGGACGTGGCGTCACCAAAAAAGGGCTGCTTGCCCAGGACTTCCAGTTCTCATGAGCAATGCAGGTGCATTTTGTTTTCATCTACTTGTATGTTTGTATCTGTACACACATACACATATACACGATGAATAATTTGTACTGGAAAATTCTAACATCTTTGTTGTCTTCTGCAATTGTGAATAATTTATACTGGAAAATTCGAACAATTTTGTTTTTATCTGCAACTGTTTTTGTCTATCCCATTTTTATAATCACTGTTATATATTAAAAATCCTGTATATATTTTATTTGCCATGCAAATAAGCAGAGCTAATGATTCTTAAAATAAAATTGGCACTGCAACAGGTGCAGTAAAAATTGCTTTCAATGTCGTTGTTCAGGGTTTGTCAGCAGGAGAAGGAAGAAGTTTTGATTGATCTCGGATGTCAATGTCGCGGTGGTCTTGCAAAAGCTCATCGGTCATGCATAGACACTTGGTTTCGCACTAAAGGGTCGAACCAATGCGAGATATGCCAGTAATTATTTGATAAAAATTCTTCCATGTTTAGAATTTACTTGTTTCTACAAAAACATTTATCTTGATTTAACATGCATGCAGATCAGTAGCTGCCAATGTGCCACCTCCAGAATCCCAGTCAACTGTAGGTATCTTTTTCTCGAATTTGGGAGTAATCAAAAGAATTCCCAAGTTATTATTTCCATTTGTTTTCGCATCGTAATTTAACGCATATGAATTTGGGTATCTGACACTCGTGAGTAATCAAAAGAATTGTCAAATTATTGTTTCCATTTGTTTTCGCATCGTAATCTAACACATGAATTTGAGTATCTGACAATCGGGACTAATCAAAAGAATTCCTAAGTTATTATTTCCATATTGTAATCTAACGTACATGAATTTGAGTATCTGACACTCGGGAGTAATCAAAAAAATTCTCAAGTTATTATTTCCATTTATTTTCGTACCGTAATCTAACGTACATGAATTGGATATCTGACACTCAGAGTAATCAAAAGAATTCCCAAGTTATTGTTTCTATTTGTTTTCGCATCGTAATATAATGCACATAAATTTGGATATCTGACACATGGAGTAATCAAAACAATTCTCAAGTTATTATTTTTATTTGTTTTCGCATCGTAATCTAACACATGAATTTGGGTATCCGATACTCTGGGAGTAATCAAAAGAATTCCTTAGTTATTGTTTTCTTTTGTTTCCCATCGTAGTCTAACGCATTTGAATTTCAGTATCTGACACTCGAGAGTAATCAAAAGAATTCCGAAGTTATTGATTTCATTTATTTTCGCATCATAATCTAATGCTTATGAATTTGGGTATCTAACACTCGCTGCTTTCATCTCTTGTGGGATTCCCACAGCATGGCTTTTAAACCTTGAAAATCACCTCAAACCTAAGAGTGATACTCCGCGAAGTTCCTCATACAGTCGTATTAAAGTATTTGTATTTCATTCATTTTATTATTTCCATAACTGAAAATTGTTCAGTCTTTAAGTTACCCCAGAGCTACACCAACTGATGGCCTTTGGTTACAGTAAGGCTGTAAGTTGATGATTTTCCGAATAGTAGCTAGTCTTCTAGCATCAGCTGTAAGTATTTAAAACTTTGTGCCCAGTTATATCATGGTATACAAGAGTTATTCTGTGTTCTAGAGAAAGAAATTCTATAATACATGAGCAAACATATACACTTGTTTGTAAATGATTGACCATTGGAGTGATCTGTTTTGCTGTTTGTTGATGTCTTCTGGGCTAAACAAACTCTCCAAATAGTGCAATGGATTTTGACATCGATTTTTTTCCCAATGTTATGACATCTCGGTCTTGGATGCGATGATTCATTTGTGATTTTGGCGCAGACAAACTACTGGGTTTGGAGAGTTGACCCAAACTTTAGACGTCAAGATCATGGAAGGGTTAAGGCACAGCTGTGACTATTTTCTTGTAATCATGTTTTTTTTTTTAATTCAAAACTTTGACTCTAATCATTTGACAGGCCTGTTTCAGTCCACTTTGGGTGGCATTCTCAATCCTAATCGGTGGGCTATTGTTGGATGTCCTGATATCAGTTACTCTTGGTGTTTCTGCACTCCCTGTTAATATTATAATTGGTATGCACATATATTGCATATATTTTCAGTTCATTGACATGCAAATCATATTCCCTAAAAATAGGTAGCTGCATTGATGGTGTTAAAAACGTGGCAAACATTATGCAGGAGTTATTGTTGTGCTTGGGCTTGGAACAGCCCTTCGACTTAGCCTGGAGTTTTGCCATGAGTGGAGCTTGAGGAGAGTTGTGCAGAGGGTGGAAACAAATGTGCATATTGCCTATCATCCTGGCTTGTAGGTAAAATTTGTGTATATATACAAAGAAATTGCAGAGTTAGAAGCAAACAAGCTTTCTTTATGTCCTGTGAAGAAGCATAGCCCTTATAATTTGTTATGAGGGCGTACAGTCTATCTTCTTGTTACTATTATATCTACTTTTTATATGTTTAAGAGACATCAAGAATGTATGGAGAATCTAGTTCTGTTAATTTTGTGGTTATAAAACGATGAGTGGCTTAGTAAATTCATTCAAACAATAGAACGCAGTGCCTAGTTTTTACAGAGACGAGCACACAGAGCCAAATCAAGAAATGTAACTAAAAATGGCAGCAGAGAAGACATTTTGTGTTGCCACAAGATAAATTTTCCAAAGAAATGGTTGAGGAAAGAAGCTTAGATATTGTGTTTATTGTATTTTTTTTTCTTTTAACTTTAATTATTAATTATTTGTTAACACTAATTTTTTAAGTAAGAGATTATAGATATTTAAATTTTAATTCTCAGATTATATATTTTTTTAAAAACTCAAGTTTAGATGTTTTTAAAAATGTGAATATATGAGTTGAAATATACGATTTCTTGTTAAAAAGACGTTGACGTCTTTATTTGAACATAATTTATTCTATAGGTTTGTATTTTTATATTTTTGTGTTTTAAATAGATAAGATCTCAAGTTTGATGGATGATACGTGATTGTGTGATCAGAACATGATTAGTGACGGAGACGATTTTTGCTCTATTGATATTGTAGAGGATCGTTTTCAATTAGATTTGATTTTAATTGTAGTGGTTACTCGCTTATTTGATGGATTAATTAAAAATTAAAAAAAATTTGTTAAACTCAAGTTATTCTTTTATTTAATATGAGATTATAATTTTTAAATAATTTTTTAATTTGTATTACATATTTAATAAATAATAAAAAAATTATAAATTGATTATTTATAAATTTTCGTCAAAAAGTTTGTTTAAAATTATCAGGTTGTAATTTTTATTTTAAAAATCTTGTTTAATAAAATATTAAAAAAAATTCTCAATAAATTATTAAAATATTTTTTAATTGATATATATTTTATTAAAAATTATATTTATATATATATATAAGTTTTATAAAACAAAAAATATAATAAATAAATAAATTATTATAGAAAATATAAATTTTTTTTTATTATAACCTAATTATTTTTCTCTTTAACATCTTTATTTATTTTATCTCTGACATTTTGATTTGTTTACTCTTTAATATATTTATTTATTTATTTTAATATATGTAATTACTTCCTCTTTAATACCATAATCTTCTTCCTCTTTGACACAAATTTAAAATTTTTACAATTTTAGCAAAAGTGAAGTGTTTAATTATAAATATGTTGAGAGTTACAATGAGTTCACATATATCTCCAGAATTCACGAATCAAGAGATTATGTGGAATATCATAATCACAGGCAATCAAAAAACTAACAGAAGAAATTTCATGCAGTGATAAGATGAAAAAGTTGAAGAGGCGATCAGAGAAATCGAGCAAAAAGCAAAAAGTAAGAAAAAAAAGAAAAAAAAAAAGCGTTTGCAGTACAGAGAGTGATCAATCAGTGTGTGGCTTGTAGCAGAAGCTGACGAGACACGTGCAAAGGTCGAAACATAGTAAAAAGTGAAGAAATCCAAAAGGCAATTGTGCAGTGGCCAGCCACAATCATGCCAATTTCTGGCTCTCGGTCGCCGTGTATGTTGGACTATCAAATTCATATTCCTCCATGTAGAAAATCACTCCTACGGCAAACCCTAAAGAAGCAATTCCCTCAGATACTCGTTGCTTGCGCAGGATTCAAAATCAAATGGAGTGAAAAGGCGCAGGCGCGGCTAGTGAGCTGTCGTCATTCAATTGGCTTTTTCCTCTACCCCCTTGCTGATTAAGGCTTTAGCCACAAAGGGGAAATACCCGGATAAAAACAAGAACCCTCCAGTTGCGATTCTGTTCATAATTAAGATCAGTAAGAAATCATTCTTCTAGAAATTAAGTTAGCGGGAAGAGGAGGAGGAGGAGAAGATGGCTGTGTTGTCCATGGAGTCGCTTCCTCTTGGATTTAGGTTCAGACCTACAGATGAGGAGCTGATAAATCATTACTTACGGTCGAAGATCAACGGCCGTGATTCCGAGGTACAGGTCATCCCCGAAGTCGATGTCTGCAAATGGGAGCCGTGGGATTTACCTGGTTCGACTCTTCTTTTCATATTCTCTCTTTCTCTCTTTTTGATAAAAATAAAAATTAGGTAAGCAAGCACATATAACATTCTGAATCTGCTTAGATTCCTTAAGGCCGTCAGTTTCGTTCTCTTTATTCTCCATGCTGATTGCTTAATGGCGAAATGCATCTCATCATCTCACAAGATTCTCTATTTATTTTATGCGTAAATAATGGAGAATTTTAGGGAAAAAAATAGATAAGTTCTGATTTTCAGTGGTTGTAATCGAGATGGGTGATAGGGCTTTCGGTGATAAAGACGGAGGATCCAGAGTGGTTTTTCTTCTGCCCTCGGGACAGAAAGTACCCAAACGGTCATCGTTCGAACAGAGCCACTGATGCCGGTTACTGGAAAGCGACAGGAAAGGATCGGACTATCAAGTCCAGGAAGGCCCTGGTGGGGATGAAGAAGACTTTGGTCTTCTACAGAGGCCGTGCCCCCAAAGGCCAGCGTACCAACTGGATCATGCACGAGTACCGCGCCACCGATAAGGACCTTGATGGCTCTGCGCCTGGCCAGGTTTCTTCCTTTCTGTTCTCTGCCTTCTTTATCATTTTTCTGGGTTTCTTTTGGGTGTGCTGTTGGAGAGTGCCTGTCTTTTTGTCTATCTAGCTGATTTAGGCTTTGATAATACTTGCCAGATTATTTGGCTCTTCTTTACATACGTGAAGTGATCCTAAATCTGTTGTTCTGTGCATGAATCAAAGTATTATTAGCATATAGTTTTGATGCCAGAGACTGGCGATCTTGTCTGTTCTAGAAGCAACAAAAGCATCCTGTAAATAATTAAACAGATCCTGCCATAATCTCTTCTCATGTAATTTTTTTTTGGGATCTCTAAGGCCGATTTTGGCCATCATTTCTTGACCATTGCTGCTGCTGTTATTTTATCACTATCAAATTTGAGAAATAACCTGTTATTCGCCCTTATTTGTGAGATACTTTGGTTGGTCTGTGATTTATGTTTCGTGATCGGCTATTGACACTGTTGTCTCTGTTCTTCTATTTGCTTCATGCAGAGTGCATTTGTTCTATGTCGATTGTTC